>CM035418.1:32669510-32677010 GCA_020310875.1 Ceratopteris richardii | reverse complement strand
ATACATATACATATACATATATGTATGTATGCATGCATCTCTCTCTCTCTCTCTCTCTCTCTCTCTCTCTCTCTCTCTCTCTCTCTCTCTCTCTCTCTCTCTCTCTCTCTCTCTCTCTCTCTCTCTCTCTCTCTCTCTCTCTCTCTCTCTCGCGTCTGCTCCGTTCAAGCTCTGTTCCCACCCTGCAGAAACCCTAAAAAAGCCCTAACAGCACCTGCGCCGCCCTCTGCTTGCGCCCCCGTCAGCCTGTCGACCCTAAACCATCACCCCGTCGCCTCTTCTTCGTCAGCCCGGCGCCCCCGTCCGCTGCGTCAGCTCGCTGCCCCTCAGCCCGTCGCTGCTCCACCCTCGACCACCTCTGAACCTTCGACATCACCTGGCCGCTGCGTCAGCCCGTAAACCCTAAACCCGTCGCCCCTGCCATCCCTCTCTCCTTCCAGATCTGCATGTTTTGAGGGTTTCGAGACTTCGATTTTAGAAGTTTTGAAGCAAATGTCCATGGAAAACAAATCAGAAGCAGAGTGTCCCTGCCCCGGACTAATAAATGTTGCCTACAGTTATTAGCCACTCCCACCCTTGCTCCATCGCGCATCGGGCGCGCTCCCGTCTTCATAGCAAGTCTTTGGGCTAAGCACACTGAGCATTTTTTTCTCATCTTCGAATGCAATGAGCGCTACGGCTAAGAAGGACGATTTGATGAAAATGGAAGACAAACTGACCATAGCTATCAAAGAAAACAAGAAGATGGTGGACTCCACTATCACAGCCATCATCAACCGCCTCTCAAAGCTCGAGAAAGAAGTAGAAACATATCACAAGGAGAGGGAAGCATGGCAGAAAGAGAAAGAAGAGTGTGAGAGGGAGAGAAACAAAGAAAAAGAAGAATGGGCTAAGGAAAGGGCAAACATGAAAGAGGAATTGGAGCTCCTCAAAGCTTCAATGGTCTCTCTCACACCCGAAGAGGGAGAGACTAATATGAACACGACAGAAGCTTTAAAAGAAGAACTCACCAAAGCTTTGACCGCAAGCATGGAAAACAAATTAGAAGCCACCAAAGAAGGATGGATCGACATAGTGAGAAAGAACATCAAAAAAGAAGCCAAAGAGGAAGCACAAAAGGAAGAAGCACTCATCGTGCACACCACCATTGAAAAAGAAAAGATGAGACATGCCCGTCGTCTCAATGTACGCATCACACGTATTGTAGAAAAAGAAGGCTCTACACCGGAGTCCGACGGGAAGACACTATCACTCATTATGGCACTCACTTACTCAGGCTAGGCTCTCGACATAATCTCGTTATCTATAACGGGATGGCTCAGTGGCCTACCTCGGGAGGATTGACATGCATACCTCACTCAGTCACATATGGCAAGGGAAGTTCAGTAGATTACGTCATGGGATCTAGAGAGGCCATTCACCTACTTACCTCATTCACCATCCCACCCATACATATTGGGGCCGATCACACATACCTCGCGCTCTCCCTCAAGGGAGACACCCCTACACGCACACCCGCAGCACGCATCCCACACACCACCATCCACTTCACACGAGCTAGCTCACATATATGCGGCCCAAGTCGAGAAGGGTCTTCTCTCCTGACACTCCACTATCCCTACTCACCTCACAGATAGCATCAGTTCTTCAGACATATGCCATCAGCTCCTTCCCACACACCATCCATTCTGTTCACACACCTCCTCTAGGGACTATGCCACAACATCGTTGGTATGATGAGGAATGCAGAGCTATGTACCGCCGACTACGAGCGCAGCGAGCATTGGGAGAGATCACAGACAGACAAGCCACGAAACGGATGAAGACTCTCACACGTCGGAAGAGGCGAGCCTTTGAGGAGGCATAGGTGCTTGAGCTATACCATCTCTTTATGAGTATGGACAGTGCTGCAGCATGGCGTACCTACGAGAGCCACGCCCGACCATACCTATTGGGGACCTGCACACATGGCATGATTACGCTGAGAGATTATATGAGGTGCCTGGGCAGCCTCCCATTCCCCAACCACTTGAGCCTCGCCCTACTAGTTCTTCTCTTTTCACAGCAAAGATGGTTGAGAGGGCCATAGGACGACTGCGACATGGACGTTCAACAGATCATACGGGATTGCAGAGCGAGCATCTCATATATGCAGCCTCCACTATAGCCCCGTTGATTGCACATGTCTTCAACCGGGCTATAGGGGAGGGCTTCCCAGAGGAGTGGACTAGGCACACCATCGTGCCTATCCACAAATCTGGCGACACCCTGGACCCAGGGAATTACAGGACCATCATGATTGGCCACACCATGGCCAAACTATACGGTGCCATACTTGAGGCAGAGCTAAGCTCATATGCAAAGACTGAGGGGCTATGAGCACGTGGCCAGGCAGGTTTTCGGCGAGCTTTCTCTACTATTGATCACATCTTCATTTTGCGTTGCCTCGTTGACGAGGCAAGGGTGCGAAAAAAGAGACTACGTTGCTGCTTTGTGGACTTCCGCAAATCTTTTGATACAGTGCCACGAGAGAGGCTCTTCCAACGCCTTCAGAGCTTGGGAATACCATCAGGGATGATTTGGGCCATCTATGCACTCTATGTGCATGTGACTGGGAGAGTACAGTGTCCAGGAGGTATGTCTGAGGCCATTGCTAGCACCATCGGTGTTAAGCAAGGCTGCCCGCTCTCTCCCACTCTATTTGGTCTCTACATCGATGAGATTGAGGACTACATTCTCCGCGCTGGAGGAGAAGGTGCAGACCTCGCAGGTACACCTGTCCACATTTTATTATATGCCGATGACATTGTCTTGATTTCAGAGTCACCCAAGGGCTTACAGCGCCACCTGGATGCTCTACATGAGTTTTGTACACAGAGAGGCTTGACAGTAAACCTTGGCAAGACCAAGGTCATGATCTTCCACACCTCCCCCATGGTGAGGAATGGTGCAGGATTCACAGCCATCGGTGGACAGATTGAGGTGGTCACTTCCTATGTCTACCTCGGAGTCACATTCACGAGCTTACCTGGCCCCTTCAGCATGAGACAGGCAGCCACCGATAGACTCACACGAGGATATGCAGCTTTAGCCATGTTAGAGCGGAGATGTCACCAGGCACACTTCCAGGAGCCCCGCACGAAGGGATGGCTATTTGATACACTAGTCAGACAAGCTATGATGTATGCTGCGACAGTTTGGGCCCTAGGCCTCACAATCACCCAGTGGAGTGCGATCGAGAGGCCCCAGGTACGTATGATCTCACGACTATTTCGCGGGAAACCGTCGGTACCACATGACATCATCAGGGCAGAGCTAGCTGCACCACCCATGGTAGTAGATGCACTATTCCAGACTATCTGCTTTATTCAGAGGATGAGGGAGCTCCCTACAAACAGACTCACACGCAGAGCTTTTGAGGCATCTATATAGATATCAGAGTCAGGATATGAGAGAGCTTGGTACACTCAGGTTAGAGTATGGTTTGATAGTCATGGGCTTGATATGGACAGATTGCCGCCTTTTTAGTACGACCCAGACTCACCTCACATCCACCTCTCTAGCCATGAGAGGAATGTTGTGTTGAGACACGATCTTTGGAAGCTCTACATTAGTCAGACATGGCACACACCACACATGGGATCCAGACTATCGCACTATCGAGACAAGTTCTTAGACATTCTAACGGACGGTTTCATCCGGCGGCCACGTTATATGGATACTTACATGCCTCATAGCTCGAGGGTAGCGATTGGCCAGTTGAGAGTCTCATCACATAGACTAGAGATTGAGACGAACAGAGCCGCAGACATTCCCAGAGAGGAGCGAATATGCAAGGTTTGCAGAGTAGAGATGGAGGATGAGGAGCACTTTGTATGCAGATGTAGCGCATATGATGGCATCAGAGGCAGATACGGGACTCTATTTACAGGGCAGCCCACCCTCCGAGAGATCATGGACTCTAGAGACCAGCGACATCTCGGACGATTCCCAGTAGAGATACAGTCAGAGAGATTCCTACTCGAGCCTACTGTGGCAGGCCATATAGGAGGGAGACAGAGTCAGCTCACTGAGTTCTTTCTTCAAGGACGTGCTTCAGCCCTCCCCCCCTCAGCCCACACACCGAGAGGGGTGACTCTTGAGCAGGCTCACACTTCTCGAGCTAGGAGACAACCCCGTGCTAGAGGATATAGGGCGCCGAGACTTCACCGACATCAGATTGCAGAGATCCATGCTCATCACCATCGCGCTGTCGGGATGAAATCCCGCAGGGAAGTGTGCCTGTTTTTTTCAAAAGTTCATTGTTTTATGAGTTTTTGTGTGATGTTTTGATTGAAGAGGGTATATTTTGTGCATGATTTGACTGATTTGATTTCTTGTGTGATAAGAAACCATGTTAGAGATGTGCGTTAGAACCGTGCATGTAAATAACTGACATTAGACCCATGAAAACCTTAGGTTTGACCCTTGAAACTGATCGAAAATAAAGGTTTACCCCATGAAAAATGAACTTGAACCCTTGGAAACCCTTGGAGTTTAGGGCGAAATTGTAAATAAACCATTAAATTGACAAGCTTGAGTTAAATGTGAGCAAATCCCTAATTTTCCAGACCAAAAACCCTAGGTAAGACCCTTGGAATCTGCGTTTATCCTAGGTGAAACCCTTAAAAATAATTAATTTGTATATACAGTGTGAAACCAAAACTAAAATAAAAAAACGGAGAAAATCAAAAATAGAATTAAGAGATGGGATTTTCTAAGAATAGTATGCATGGTCGACTGAAATTGGAAAGTTGGTTAAGGAGCTTGGAAGTTTCTAGAGGAAAGTCCAAGGGTGGGGAGACCTATAAATAAGGTGCCTAAACTCATTTGTTCCTCCCCGTGGTCTTTCTTGTGGAACCTTCCTACATGTATGCTCCTTGACCTTACTTGTTCATTCATGTTTTTCCTTCCTATTCATACTTCCATGGGAATGCCTCAAGAGAGAGAAGGTCTTTTTCATTAGTCGCCCGAGAGAAAAAGAGATGAGCATTGTTCTTCTATTTGAACTCGCATGGGATGGTTAGGTGTATCGATTGGTGCTTCTTCCTACTCTGTTGGAAGAAACAATGGATTGTTTTGCCCAAGCCCCGCAGAAGAGTGGGGAGAGATTGGCTATTGACTACTATCGGCATGCAGCGTAGAGAGAGAGCATTTGCTCGCTATTGAGGTAGAGAGAGATGAAAAGCGGCAGAGACAGAATCTGGTTGAATGGTTCAAGTCGGTGGCGACGTAGCTGCAGACAGTGATGAGATCGCAGGTAGAGAGAGAAGGAATAATAGGCGGTGCACAGAGAGGCCACTGGCACCTCAGAGGATTTCGGATAGGAGAGAGAGGGAGGAGAGATAGAAACTCAATTGGCACAGACACCGACGTCTGTGCGCATCAAGCTTAAGATTCAGAGAGAGAATCCATGAGATAGAGAGAGTCGGAGCATCCGGGGGGCGGCGCCGTCGACTGCTGCGCAACATGCTCAGAAGAGAGATACCGATTAGAGTCGGCGATGGAGGAACTATAGAGAGAGAGACAGAGAGAGAGAGAGGATCGGGGACTCATGAGGCTGTTGACACACGTGGGCACTCACATGGTGTCGTAGAGAAAGGTGCAGCGAGAAATTCATGATGGCAGTGATCGTTGCTTGCGCAGATTTGCCGGGACAGAGAGCACCAATGGGCTTGTGTCCGCACAGAGCAAGAGAGATGGGGCTAGAGGGTTTGCGCGTGGGCAGAGCAGCTGTTAGATGCTGTTAGGTGCTACGCATCATCGAAGACAAAATAGGGGACTCGATCGACGGACGCTACAAAGACAAAAAACGATGACGGCGGCAGGATCTGCGCGCGCAGATACTAGAAATGGAGAGTTGGAGAGAGAGTGGTCGGCACTGCGCGTGGATCGCACGAGAGAGTCCGACACTGTCCGAGAGAGAAGCCGGGGCGGCGCTATTGAGAGCTGCTTTTGTGCGCGTTGAGGTGGCAGAAATATAGGAGCAGAGAGAGAGAGAGAAGCGGCGTTGTTACACTACGAGAGAGAGAGAAAGAGGGAGAGAGAGCGGAAGCTCGGCTGTAGAGTCGGGCGCGCAAAGGTTCTCAAGAGAGAGAGAGAGAACGAAGGCGGTCATAGCGCTGCAAAAGAAAACGATGATGGATGTTCTGCACATAGATTGGTCCAGAACCAAAAACGGATAAATATGAGATTCAAGGCGCAGAGAATAGACATTAGTATAGAAACAAAAATTTGTGATTTTTCACACAGACTAGAGAAAAAGAGGGAGGATAAAGCTCCGCGTGATTTGAAGTGCGAAGTCGTGAGAAGAGACCACATTAGCGATGAGAAAATCCGTTCTCCTCATTGATTATGGATTTCGATTGTTTTGTTTCCTTGTCACAATTAATAATCAACAGTTCTATGTTAGATGATATTTTCTAGCTTATACGATCAAATTACTTGTTTCTTTTAATGGTATGATTCTACAGATCGAGAAGATCTTTTATGCATAAATATATAGCATTCAATTATTTCTAGACTATCTTGATTATCTCACTCAACTCATTGAAATTTTGCAAAAACAAAAGCTTTGCACTATTATGTGTAACACATGCCGGAATCCGAACATTATGGTATGAAGATTATGCAATCAACACAAACTTATACGCTAGGCTTTCCCTTCTTTTGTAAAGAGTTATTGATTCTGCTAATATGTATGGAGGAGGGAAATGCATGCATAGATTTTATATATGAGAACCTGAAATCAAAGTTGAACCTTCAAAGGTTATTGCGTCTATATGTTGCATGCAAACTCATAGAAAGGAAAATTTGTGGTATAGAATAAAGAGAGAGGGGTGGGATAATTTTGTTTTGCGAGTATATTATTTATAAGGTCTTCAATGTTCTAATTTGCCCCCGCTCCCCGTGGTCTTTCTTGTGGAATCTTCCTACAGGTTCGAGCGGTTGATAATATTGGAGGATTATATGAAGTAAAGAATTGTTGATTGAAGACCGAAGTAAAGAGCATAACCTCGTGGATCTTCTTGGTGCATCTATTCTCCAGGTTACTGCGCGATTGGAGGCTATTGCAGTTTATGAAGTGAAGATAATTATTTGAAGAAGACTTGAAGATTGACGCAAAGACCGAAGGGGAAGTCCCGTGGGCGATTTCTCACACTGTAGCGATGGGTCTAGTTTACATTGGCCGATCCGCACTGTAGCGGCGGCATTTATCTTGTATCATCACACCGCTCTGTAGCGGCATACTTGTATCATTCATTTTTATTGGAGGACTTGAGTTTCATCTTCGGTGTATCATTGGGCTTCGTTTGCATCCCGTGTATCACTGCAGTATCCGATCGTCTCTTTCCGACGCCCACGGTCCCACGCGTACGCACGCACGTCTCGACACTTCCGAGGGGCAAGGGGCCCTACGAGGATCGCGCACACTCCAGAGAGCACAGGCGAGGCGCCCAG
>CM035418.1:32659510-32664510 GCA_020310875.1 Ceratopteris richardii | reverse complement strand
AGTGCTCATCAAAATCAACTACCAATCTCTGTCTACCATCTGCCATGTAGGCTTCAAGCAAATTATTGGTGGTTGTGTCTTGGAAAACAAGTTCTGCAGTTGTCCCACCTTGCTTCCAAACTCTACTGACATCTCGCATGTATAACTGAAAAATAAGCTCTTAATCGAGTTATTATGGCTTCCTGTATGAATCAAGTAATAAAAACAAAAAGACGAAAAAGGGCATACTTGCATCACAGGCTTTCGACTACCACTCTTTGGAAGTGCAGCCAGTTGCTTGTGATCCAGCTGCAACAGTACTCTATATGTTGAATATTAAGCATAATTTCCTAAGTATTTGATTGTTCTAAACATCTGTGACAAATTACCATAAGTATGACTGCCTGCGGACAATATCGAATGATGTGGTCACCAATCTTTCGGGCAACTGCGTTCAGCTCAAAATCATCAAACCTTTCATTCGCATGATAGTATCCTACAATCTGTAAGCCTCCATCAACAGTGGAAAAATGCTCTTCAACCTATCAGTAACATTGAATCGTATAAGCACAAGTGACACCATACATGCACATGATTATGCATACAGGAAAGAAGAGGGTCAGGAGCCATGGAGTACATGAATTATGTAACTATGCAAGTCAAAATCAACAAGACATGAAAAAAGTAACTTCTATTTTACTGGTTTGGACCCAAGTGGAGGACACATGCACAGGTGAAATTTTACTTTCTCACATGACAGGCAGTGTGTGTGTGTGTGTGTGTGTGTGTGTGTGTGTGTGTGTGTGTGTGTGTGTGTGTGTGTGTGTGCGTGCGCGCGCGTGTGCGCACGTGTGTGTGTGTGTGTACTAACTACCCCATGTGATGATGGAAAAGCTTAAAAAACCCATTAAAATAGGTCTTCAGGGAAATCTACCACGAATTGTGGAATTCGCTGTTTTTACTTGCCTTAAAATTACTTGTCCATCAAGTATTGCATAAACTTATATAAAGACATGTGGTTAGGGACTTCTTTCAATTGTACATTATGTCAAGCTCTTGGAGTTCATCACCTAGGAGCTCTTGTAAGTATTTTGTATAGTAGTTATATTTTTGGAGACAATTTAGCTCCTTTGCCATGTGTGAGTCTCTCTCTCTCTCTCTCTCTCTCTCTCTCTCTCTCTCTCTCTCTCTCTCTCTCTCTCTCTCTCTCTCTCTCTCTCTCTCTCTCTCTCTCTCTCTCTCTCTCTCTCTCTCTCTCTCTCTCTCTCTCTCTCTCTCTCTCTCTCTCTCTCTCTCTCTCACACACACACACACACATTCATTCTCATTGTGGATCCCAAAAACAAACAATTGGTATCTAAGCCGAAGTGTGAGTGTATAGGGTGTTAGCTCTAGCATTACATTAGCTTAAGCATTTGATGGAAAGATTATGCCAACTCTCAATGTGATATATTAGTAGATCACTTTAATGGAAGCAATTTCTGTTAGATATGCTCAATGCCTCACCCTTATGTAGACAGTAGCACCACCATTGTTCCATGACACTCTCTTTTGTACGGCCCCCATTATCAGGAGAAGCCATGTGAGAGTGTTGGACATTGGTAGGTTCCTAACTTTGAGGTCAGATGAGGTCTAGAGTAGACCGTAGATGGGTAGTTAGGAAGGTTATTTCTAAGCCACTAATTTGGGATTGATCCTACGTGAGGATCGACCTAAATCAAGGGCTAGAAACAAAAAAGCTTTCTTAACTTGGAAAGGGCCTATTTTATGTGGGCCATCATATCTACACTTCATCCTAAGTGTGGATTAAGCAACATCCAGGGTTACAAACAAATGGTTGTTGATCCTACCTTTCTACCATTGGATTTACCCCATAGATCAATGGTTTAGATTATTCTTGGCATGGATCAAGCTAGCAGGACCCTAGAACATGGGTAGGACGGCTTAGGCTTGGAGGACCTTATAAGGATGGTCCCCTCCCCATGTATGATCATAGTTTGTAGTGTTTGGAACCATTAGGTATCCATCTTAGTACCCATTGTATTGGCCTATAGCCCTTCACCTAGCTTCTATCTAGATCACCAACTAAGCTCCATATCGGGAGTGCATGTGTGGATAGAACCATCTATATAATGTGTAGTGCTTGAGTCTCATTGTATTAGAGTTTTGAGTTTGAGTTGAATTGAGTTGAGTTGAGTTGAGTTCATCTTCTACTCATCTTGACTACACTTTCCATTGTAACATCATCTCTTGTGTTATTCCCATGAGTAGCAATATTTCTCTTTCTCTCTAACCTTGATCCACAATATATGTTGTGGTAACTCCTACAAGGTATTAGAGTTACACTAGTCATAAGTCCATCATTATTCATCATTCATTTTTCTTTTTCTTACATGGTATTAGAGCTAAGGAAGGTATAGAAGATTGTAAAGTTCGTGGAGGGAAAGGAATCAACTCTAGCATTTGTGGAAGGAATGCTTCAACATTCAAGCTTGTGAGAGGTAAATGCTTCAACTCCAAAGTTTGTGGTGGGTAAAGACTTCAACATGGAGTTATTGGGAGGCAAAGGCTTCAAAGCTATAGCTTGTGGGAAGCAATAACTTCAACATGGAGTTATTGGGAGGCAAAGGCTTCAACGCTATAGCTTGTGGGACACAACGGCTTCAACACTATGGAGGAGTTAGCATTTAGAAGTAGAAGTGGAAGTGGAGTTGGTGCAATGGTTTTGGAAACGCAAACACTATGGATTCATCCACCAACCTCCAAGGAAGGAAAGTTAGACGGTACAAATTATTTTCTTTGGAAGTTAAAGATTACAGTCATCCTTGATTCTTATGATCCTTTGGAGATGGTTATGGGAAGTGAGCAAGAGCCACAACCTACCTTTGACCCATTCAATCCGAGTATGGTGATTCTCCCGGACACAAAGCTTCTACAAGCTTGGAAGATAAGGAATGCAAATGCACTATATGCTATAGTGACCAATTGCATGCTCTGTTCTACCTCTCATTCAACATACATCCAAAGCAAGTGAGGCATGGAATATATTGAGGAGTCACTATGAGGTAAAAAACCAAACATGCATTCAAAATTTAGAAAATCAATTGGAAGAGAAGTTTGCATAAGGAGAGAAGGCTAAGGCATCCAATACTGAGATCAAGAAGCCATGTAATGAAACGGCTTCTGAAGGGATAGAGAAGACTAGCAAAAGGCTACCTCAAAGGTGTCTCCAAAATTCTCCACCAAAGCATGATGGAACGGTAACTACTCTCAACAGTGAACACTCAAGTGAGACCTCAAGCTTTGATCTTTGAGGAGTGATATTCACTACCAATGGAAGAGGATTTGCAGCTCCAAGCCCAAGTAAGTGAAAAGAAGAGTAGTAGTAGTAAGAAGAAGTTTCAAGGACAAGGCTTCCATTGCAAAAAAAAGGGACAAGCAATTGTAGATGGCCATGTCAAGAGGATAGATGAAGAGTGTAAGGAGGAGACAATAGATCCAACTAAAGCAAAGGTGGTAAGATGTCTATACAAGCCTTGGGAGGATCTTCCTACATTGTGATCGTCGACGAGGAAGATGTGGATGTACTTTCTTCATGATAAGGCTCAAGCTTTTGGTAAGATTAAAGAACAACCAAAACTTGTTGAAAATGAACGAGGGAAAAGTGTGAAGAAGCTTGGAATAGGAGGTGGTGGTAAGCTCAACTCAAAGGAGTTGGAAGACTTTTGCAAGTGCAAAGGGATAAAGTGTAAAGTGTCAATCAGTGACACCTCACACATCATATCATGATGGCCATTGCTAAGAATCCATCAGTTTCACACTTTAGAATTTTTGAGTGTGTGTTTTATGCTCTTGTCCCATGTCAAAAAAAGAACAAGTTGGAACATCGTCATCAGATCTCACACATCAAATCATGATGGCATATGGAATGCAAGAGTCACACCATTGTTGAGATAGCAATGTGTATGAGGAAAGGCATGGGCTTTCCTTATCAAATCAAAAAGAGTCGTCATGAAAGCTACATTGGTAAGAATCCATCAGTCTCACACTTTAGAATTTTTTAGTGTGTGTGTTATGCTCTTGTCCCATGTCAAAAAAAGAACAAGTTGAAACCAAAAAACAAGAGATGCATCTTCTTAGGTCATAATGAAAAGCAAAGGGCTTTCATATTTTATGACCACGAGGCAAAGAAGATTAAAGGGAGTCGTGATGTGGTGTTTATGGAGAAGCCACATGCAGTGGAGGAAAATAAAGGATTTTCCACTTTATCATCAAGCGAAGGAGTAATTCAGTATGTACCTAGTACAAGAGTCATCTCTACCTATGACGAGGAGGAAGCATCATCATCAGATGGTGAGAAGGAAGTCCACCATTGGTTGTCGCTGCAATGGGTGAAGAAGATCTATGGACAGAGTAATACTATGCCAACAACTATTGAAGAGAAGGCAGAAGGACCAAGGAGTTCACAAAGAATAGAGGAGCACAAGTGGGCTTCTACTCGCATAGTCGACGAGGAAGATGTGGATGTACTTTCTTCATGATAAGGCTCAAGCTTTTGGTAAGATTAAAGAACAACCAAAACTTGCTGAAAATGAACCAAGGAAAAGTGTGAAGAAGTTTGGAATAGGAGGTGGTGGTGAGCTCAACTCAGAGGAGTGGGAAGGCTTTTGCAAGTGCAAAGGGATAAAGTATCAATCAGTGACACCTCACACATCAGATCATGATGGCATATGGAATGCAAGAGTCACACCATTGTTGAGATAGCAATCTGTATGAGGAAAGGCATGGGCTTTCCTTATCAAATCAAAAAGAGTCGTCATGAAATCTACATTGGTAAGAATCCGTCAGTCTCACACTTTAGAATTTCTGAGTGTGTGTGTTATGCTCTTGTCCCAAGTCAAAAAAAGAACAACTTGGAACCAAAAAGCAAGAGATGCATCTTCTTAGGTCATAATGAAAAGCAAAGGGCTACTTTATGATCACGAGGCAAAGAAGATCAAAGGGGATCGTGATGATGTGTC
>CM035418.1:32454510-32652010 GCA_020310875.1 Ceratopteris richardii | reverse complement strand
AGCTCTTATTATCTTAAAAATTAGTCTCTAAAATTTTATAATTTTTTTGTTCATAGGATTGAGAAGCTTAAGGCTATGTGGAGGGATCGATGGGATTGGTTTTATTGCCCGATCCATGGGATGGCACATTTATTGCATCCCTTATGGAGATCTCAGTAGGCCATCATGTATGAGGAGCTCTTGAGTGCATGGAACACATATGTCTATCGACTTTATCCAGCTCATGTAGAGTTGCAACTTCAATTGGAGAGTCAACTCTTGGTATTCCAAAATGGTGGTGGTCATTTTGGAAAGGATACGGCTTCTTTGAGATGTGTTCAGTTGCGGTCAGTATCATGGTGGGAGATGTACGGTACTAGTGCTCCTCAGTTGGTAAGTACTAAGTCAAAAGTCTTTAGTATATTGTGTGACATGTGCTAAGTATGTATTATAAATTATGTACTAATTATTTTTTGAATTATGTTGTAATGCAAAGAGAGTTAGCTATTTGTATCCTTTCATAGGACTACAATGTAAGCCCTTGTGAACGGAATTGGAGCACATGGGTCCTCTTCCATACAAAGAAGAGGAAGAGACTATCTCCAGTGCAGTTGGAACGCCTAGTTTATTGCCACTGCAACTTGAGTCTCTTGGAGAGCGGTGACCATATAGGAGATGTAAGGGAGGTCAATGTGGATACAGTAGATATAGAGAAAGTGAGAGATATTTATCCCTCCGGAGGATCTCTATATACTATGTTGTACCATGAGTTGACCTTACCTTAGCATGATACCAGATCATCTGGAAGACGCAGAGGACCTAGCGGTAGTGGTGGCGCATCCACTTCCAGCAGATCACATACCACCACTACTAGGGAGGAGGAGGAGGATGATGATGATGAGTGATAATTTGTCATCTGACACCATGTCAGAGCGACAAAGTTTGATTATTGACATTTGATATTTCATGATATGTATTTACTATTGTGATGATAGTGGATACTTATCACGACTCACTTGTGACTTTATATTTATCATTTGCCACTTATGATTTATGCCATGAGTCATGACTCATATGATTTATCATTTGTCATAGTGATTCTCTATGTTTTTATTTTGATGTATCAACGATGATATGATCATGTGACATGTATGGTGCGAGGTGTTATCATTTATGTTATGAATCATGATGTTTATTGTAATTTGTTAAAAGTTAAAAACTAGAGAGTTAGGTGTTAAATGTTATGATCATTATGTTGTTACAATCTAGATGATAATGTTATGATTATTGATGTTAAATCTTATAATTTATGATGTATCATGATTCATGTGACATGTTAGATGTTATATAATCAGATCATTGAATGATAATTGATGGATGTAACATGTTAAAACTTTAATATTATGATCATGTGACATGAATGATGTAATGAGTGACCACTAATCAGTCATCGGTATGAAGTCGTGAGTCGTGACTCATGACTCATGAGTCACGTCCGAGTTAGATTGATAATCTCTATTATATATGATATATCTTGTATTGTAATATCTATTTTATGGTATATATAGTCATATCCCACCTTATTTCATATCATAGGACCCAAAATACCTGAAAAATACATGTATAAATTTTGAAAAATAAACAACCTTATCACAACGCCAAGGTCAAGACGTTACCCTCGTTGCTAACCCGTTGCTAACCCATTGTCGTTGCCGTTGCTAAAACGTGATGGCATGCCCCATGAAGTATGATGCATAGCACATTGTTGTTGGCACAACCTTGAGCGCAATCCTTAAGGCAAGGATGTGATGGCATGCCCCATGAAGTATGATGTGATGTGATGGCATGCCCCATGAAGTATGATGCATAGCACATTGTTGTTGGCACAACCTTGAGCGCAATCCTTAAGGCAAGGAAGAAAGAAAGGAGGCAAGGAGTAACAAGCCAAGCAAGGTGACAAGGTTAGTAAGAAGGTAGGAAGAAACACCTACAAGAGCACATCTTAACAATGAAGATGATAAGTTTGCATTGTGAGGTCTAAAACTGAACCTGATGCGTCAAGCATCAGTTCATATCAAGTGATCAAGAGCTCCCGAATCTCGATATGATCTTACTATTCTAGCTCACAAGCAGCACATTTCCGATGATAACTATCAATGATCAAGTACCGTGCGACCTTAAAAACTCAAAAAAAAAAAAGCATACGCAACCCATTCATTGATTGATAAGTTTGGTACATACCATGCAACTCATTTGAATTTGAGAGGTATGGAGTGTGACTTTTTCCAACCTTATTCCCAAGTCAAGGCTCTTGGAAAAAATCAATAAATGTGCAAATGCAAATTTTATCTCGTCATTGGGATGGAGGACCATCCCATATTAATGCACATATTTAGGACATTATTGAATATTTTGTTCTTGCTTGCATAAGTGCCCGATAGGAAATCAATGAAAGGGTGAAAAAAATGAGTTACAATAAAAAGAAGTGCTAGTAGTGCTACAACATGTGACGGAGAATGTATATTGTATAGGTGATAGAATGTATAATTAATAAATTTTTTTATCATTCTTATGAAAGTTTCTCCACGAGTTGATCGATCAATGGCTAGAGGAGAAAGTGGGCATGCATAAGAAAACAAAAATGCATGTTAGAAGTGGAAAGCCTCTATGTTTACAAATCCATTGGCTTCAGCAATTAAAATACAAAGAAAGAAAGAAAACAAGAATTGATTTGCGTCACTTCTTCTATGCATAGGATATACCACATTAAAGTGAGAAGCCCATATTTTTAGAAATGCTATGTGCTCTTGAAAGAGTGAGGACTTCATTTGTGTCACCTTCATATAATGAGTTGCAGCAATAAGAGCTTTTGAATGAAGTGAAACAAACTGGCCATGGCTTCATGGATATACATAAGCAATGCAATAAGTATGGATGCACTATGATTAGCGATAGCTGTTCAGAGACACAAAATAGACCAATCATTAAGTTCATTTATGGAATATTCATAGCATAATATCTTTAAAATCAAGAGATGGATCTAAACATATCAAAAGTGGGGACTACATAATGCAACACTTAAAGAAAGTGATTCTTCATGTAGTTCCAACAAATGTAGTGCAGGTTTGCATGGAAAATGCAATTTAAGTGTATTAGTTATGTAGTGCAGGCAAAATGATTAAGAAAGAGTAGACCACAACATGTTTATTAGATATGCATGTCATGACCTTTAATTATTATTTGAAGACATAAGTAAACTTTCTTGAGCTTCCAATACAATATCTCAAGCAAGTCGCCAATTATGTGATAGGAAAAGTAGTGTGTTTGCTACATTCACAAGTTGTAGGTGTTCGCATGGATTGAGGAGGATTATGTAAAAAAATCATATATACTCGCAAAGGCAAACTCCATCCTTGAGGCATAAATAGTAAAGGAGCAATAAGTATCAATGACCAACACCAGGAATGCAACCAATGGATCACAAAACCCATGGACGATCATATAAGCCATCCCCATTATGCGCTCACATAGAACGTATTAGAAATCACCATGAATAATGCAAGTAGTGTTTCGTATGATCCTTTTACTTTAGATGTATATTCAGATATACTCTGGAGACAACTCGAAAATGATCTGATACATATTTTAGTATGTTCTCACTACCTAGAGAGCTTTGTTGAACAAGTAATTAAATCACTCTTGCATGTGAATGATAGAAGATAAACCGCGCCATGACAACATTCACATGAACTTGTACATTCAAAATCAAAACTTAAGGCACTCTTCCAAGCTAACCATCTCGAAGTGCAAAGCAAGATCGAGCATCTTCTGCAGTTACGTAAGGTATCAGACGCAGGATACCTTCTTGAAAATGAACAAACAGTGGTATTGGAAGCTGTTAGGATCGGTATTTCCATTGCAAATGCAAAGAACTACCTGCAATAGGGCGACCTCCAGCATGGGCAAAAGGGCGAGATGGTTATGAAAAAGTGGCACGCATTCGAGGATCTGCAACGAGAAATTATCAAGCCCATCCCCTTTCACTCTGCCAATAAGGAGCCCATTTACGGCGCAGGTTTTGTACTTCGCCGCATGCAAAACAGCCTTCAGGTAAGCCTTCGCTCCGATCTCGTATTTTCCCACCATCGCGGCGGAAGCTGCTCACCTGTCTCTCTGTCACACGCTTGGTTCGACTAGCGCACAGCAGAAGACGCTCATCCTGCGTCAGGGACACTGTTTGGAAGTCCGAACTTCTAAAACTAATAAGAGATCGTATGGAGAAAAAAGAATGGAAAAAAATCACATGCATTTCTAATAAAGAAGCACATACGATTATTCGGCTTTTGTAGCACTCCCAATGTTGATAAATTTGCCTTTTATTCGATTCATGCTTTTCAATACTTTTTTTAAAGGAAGTTCATGTTTTCTAATAGCTAAAAATATAAATTAAACAAAAATGATAATATAATCGACCCGTGTTTGTTCAGTTGATTTGAGCTCTTGTCTTTTGAGGCAGGGATGAAGGTTAAACCCTTGCTAGCTGCAGTTGTCATGTATTTAAACTTCGATTAATTTAAACCTAAATTTTTTTTCATTTTTGAGCCATCATCGTTATATGGGCTTCGAGCAGTTTGAACCCTTATTTTGTGAGATATGAGGGGTCCCATGAGTACTATGTATGTTCACTTGTACAACTGTTCTTTCAATCAATTCAAGCAAAAGGAGATTAAACTTCGACTAAACTTCTTTTAAAAAAATAAATAATATCATAAAAAATCAACCATCAAACATTTGCAAATTTTGTTTCGTTGTTTTTGGGATACAAATCATTGTCTTTTGGTGATGAACCCTAGCTAGATGGCAATCAATTGTTTTAAAATGTTGTTAACTTAAAAAAGGTCTATAAGACCTTTTTCCATATCATTTTTGGAAAGATTTTATAAATATTTTGAGTTTATTAAACATTACTTTTTTGGGTATTCACTTACTTAGAAAAAACAATTTTTTTACAAAATACCTTTAGAATGCAAGCAAATGAGAAACTTCATGCAAGATCTTGTTACCGACATATATTGCAAACTTGGGGAAAAAATCTTACAAAACCCTCTCTACATAGATCCCCAATATTATAAGAATATCAATATATGTGTGGAGGTTAGACTGTTTTTTAAGTGATGGAAAGTGTATATGATACAAGACAATGTAATGAATCTAAAATGGATTCTCAACCTTGTTTGTGAGACACCCCTTTCATCCGCCCTATTTAATGTCCTATATCTAGACTTATGGATTCCTAATTTCTTTTAAATGCTATGGTTGATTTTTGAGATTAATGTAAAAAATAAATTTTGTGACTCTCGTTAAATATAAGAAAATTAATATAGCCTGATGATTAAGTCACCTGAATGCTTAGCAGGAGGTATAGAGTTCATTGTCCATCTTATGTAAGGGAGATTGTTTTGTGAAGAAGGCTTATCAAGCTTTAAGAATATTTAATCCAAGACAAGTTGGACATAGATATTGATTCTAGTATACTCCTAGTTGTAATTCATTTCCATCACAACACTTGGTCACCCTCCTTGCCACTAGGGATGCATCATGGACCAAGGCATCACGATTTCTTGACCACATACGAATTAGAGTCATCATAATCATCTATATCTAAGGTCATCCATTAGAGATCATGACTCTTCTTCCACATTAGAGAGACACCATAATTGTTCGAATCAAAGAAAATGTACATTGGCCATCATGATATGAGACCTCATGGGGAGAGCCATCATGTTTGAGTCTATTAGATATACTCAATACTCCACCCTCAAGTGCCCACATACGAGCCATGGTGCTCTAAGTTATAAGGCCCCCATTATGAGGAGAAGCCATTGTGAGAGCACAGACATTTGTGGAACCCTAACTTCCAAGTTAGATGAGGTATATGTGTGACAATTGAAGGTACTAGATTACCTTTGTGAGCCTATCCATTAGGTTAGGCAGGGCATAAACTTCTACGCCTTTGGGTTGCCACTCAAGGCAAAAATAAAGGCATTATGGTGCCACACGCTTTCCCCATATAACCCTAATGGGGCTAGTTCAAAAGGGGGCTTGCCCCCTTTTCTACGGTCTAGGGGGCCTATCCCCCCGGCCCATAAGGCCAAGACCATAGGACTTTTGGTCATGGCGATATTGTCGAATTGTATATTTTGCCGACCATTTTGTATCTCTTGACTATGTTTATCTATACCGAATACCCTTGTAAAAGTTATATAAGCATGGAACATGTGTAACTGTACATAGCATTGTGCACTAGTAAACCCTTCATCTTGAGTTTCTCTACATTGGGATCGCATGGGTGGACAACACCATCTTTTAGCTACATTACTCTTGGAAAATTTGAGAATTTAAGTTCTCTATCTCTTAATCTATGTCTATATTTGTTTGCATTTTTTTCTCAACTTTGTCTACTGTTATATTCTGTTGTGCTATTATGTCTTATAGACTCATCATGATTTCTCCATCATAAGATATTGTGATTTCCCTACAAGTGGGAGATCACCGTTGCCTAGGGCCATCATGGGAAAGCAATCATAATTTCACATTCCAAAGGCAAAGGCCTTGTTTGGAAAGATTTTGGTTCTTTTGGTTAGTTTTTATGTTGATTTTTCATTGTCTTTGTGTTTTTCAACTATGAGGAAGGCAAAAAAACTTAGTCGAATTTTGTAAGTACATTGTGAAAAGGCTTGGAGAAGACATTTGAGGACTATGATGCTAGTCCTTGAGAGCGGATGAGCTAGGTCAACCATCAAGAGTCAAGGTGTTGGGAATTGAACTCACAACCTCCCGGCTAGGAGTACGATGGGCTAACCACTTGCCCCATATGCCAATATGGTTGAGGATTACTTACTTATCCTCACTCTTAGGATGTATTTCAACCATCTCCTATTAAGATTATGTGACATTCCTTCCCCCTTAGATTGAGCATTGTCCTCAATGCTCACTTGTGGACCCTTCTATCTAACTTGGACCCCTTCCCATGTTTGAGCACCTCCAATAGCCTCAAATTCTAGTGTGTGGACCTATCTAGGCTGCCTCTAGTGCCCAAACGCCCATGTGCCTTCCTTCCCAATTTCAGACTCAACCACGGTCAAGCACTTCCCAAGTGCCCACGAATGAGGATCCTTACCTCCATATTGCTCGAGTTCCTCAACTAGGCTCTGATACAAATGTTGGAAATTGAACTCACAACCTCTCGGCTAAGAGTATGATGGGCTAATCACTTGCCCCAAAAGTCAAGGTTGAGGATTACTTCCTAATCCTCCCTCTTAGGATATGGCTCAACCATCTCCTGATAGGATTATGTAACACAAGGATTGCTCTCTTATTTGAGGATCCAATGCTCCCCATAGTTACTTCTCCAATTAATGTTTTTTTCTTCAAGTTGGGATGGAACTCATAAAATCAACAAAAGTTGATTATTGGGACATAAAAGAGGGAAAATGAGGCACTAAAATCATTCAGTTTATGCATTTAATATCGAATAAGTACTTTGGGAAGCTAAGTCAACAAATAGAAATATAACATTAAGAGAAAGCAATACATGGGTAGGAAAATCCTTATCAGAACATTTAAATTCAAGTGAAATCAAAAGAGAATTAGAAACACGCATAAGATCAAGCTCCAAAAAACATGCATAAAACACATCATCTTGAGATAGACATGTCACGAGTGGAAGTTCAATTTCGTATGATCATAATATTCTAGTACATTAATACAATAGGTTCTCCAATGCACTTGGATGATCTAAACATATTTCTAATAAGACTAAAATGAATCCATGATACATCACCTCCCTTGACTCTAATAGTTAATCTTAACATAATTGATACCTAGGTGAACTCAACGAGATGAATTCATGACTTTACAAACTGATAACATGAATGATTATGGTGAAATAGTTACTAAAACAATAGATCCTATTGTGAAAGGGCATGAGGACATACTAACTACTCCTCAAGGCAATTCATATATTGATGCATATGCAAGCCAATATGATCCCTCTTCATAGTGCCTTTATATAGCTTTTTCAAACTTGATAACTTGATATTTTCCTTCTCTCCCATAACAAGATTCTCTCTTAAGAAGATCTTGATCTACGAGTTTTAAAGATCCTAATACAAAAAAACTTCTAATGTACAATCACACAAAGAATATGAATTATCGGATCCCATATGATGAGCAAAAGAGTAAGTACCTATATCATAGGCAACCTCATAAGATGCATTAAGATTAGAGAGATGGTAGACATTCCAAACCTATCAATGAAGAATTAATCAGGAGGAACATGAATGTTTGTCCACTCGATGGAGGAAATTGAGATCAATGGCAAGATTCTAATGGTAGAGTGCATGATGACCAAGCATTCCCTATGCCAAGATCTCAAGACATGGATGATGGTTGAGACCATTTGAGGTCATGAAATGCGTTAATAGTTAATATGATAGATCAAGAAAGCCATATGATCATGTACATATTTACACAATTCGTTAGAGCTAAGAAAGTTGGAGATTTTTTTGCTCAATATGAGGCTTTTGGGCTCAGTGTCATTGGAAGCATGCTTGCATGGTTTTCAACATTGAATAAAAATGTGATTAGACATGTGATCTAGTCAATGGAAGAGTTGAGATAGGATTTCTCAAAGAGATGAGTATGGGACGATACCTCTTCACATTTTATAGCTTCAAACAAGTACAAAAAGAAACTATCAAGTTAATGGCCAAATGATTCAACCAATTCGTTAAAAAATTCCTTGGAAGAGAGTTGTATTATTTAGATAAGATTACTTCCCTCTTTTTGGATGGATTTTTAAGTGGAAAGTTGAGATCTTTGGAATTTATCAAATGACATAGAACAGTAGACAAATGCATTGGTTGGAAGGATAAACTTGTAAAATTTCCACGAGCTAGTGCAAAGAGTTGTTATGCAATAAGCATGGCAAGGAATAACTCAACCTTTGTAGACATTCTAGAATGTATAGTAGCCAAAGAAATAGGATTCACTCCCATATGAATATGTTTACACTATGAAGGAGATGACACAATCCAAACATGTCCTTAATTAGGATATCCTCCTCAATTAGCTAGGATACTACTACAATTCTACACTACTCCACAAAAATGAGCAAACCATAGCATTATAGGTTGCTATTACAATAGCCAACATGTGTGATAATATCCTAGATATTAGGGATTGCCAATATCTTATTAGAGAAACCTATAAAGAGTCATCATGAAATACAACCATGCATATCCTAAAGTAGGAAATGCCTCACATATATATCATGAGCGAGCGATAGTGTTAGTCGCACCATGCTTGGATCCCCAGAACATTGAAACTCCAAGAACCACAACCTTTAGATAAGAACAAAAAAATCATAACCAATAGTAGGTAGGCTTTAAACCAGCCAACACATGGCTAGAAGTATTTGAGATGCATTTAAGAGCCTTTCTAGCCATGATATCTATAGGAATGGTCATTGAGTAGCATACGAAATGTTACATAGAGGGGATTTAGAAATGGAATAATTAGAGATATTAAAAAAGATGATCAAGGTAGCAGAGGAACTATTTAAGCCATCTTTTATGAGAGAGAGAAAGAGAGAAAGAGAGAAAGAGGGAAAGAGAAAAAGAAGACCTATTTATGAGCACAACATACCAAATGTTTGAAAGAGGGTGAGCAAAAAGACAGAGTGCATGACGATAGGTACTTTGTGTAGAGGCAACTAGATGTGAGTGGAGGTGCTACTAAGATGGAGGGAGGTTGCAAAGAAAATTTAGAGACATTTTCATAGAGGTTGATAGAGCTAGCTAAATGTAATTAATTTTCAAATTAGCATTAATTCTCATTGTGACTATCTCCCCTAGGAGGAAGTAGATAGAGTTCAACAGTAATAAGTGGGGCAATGAGTGGTCTCTTGAAAAAATTTGATCAAATAAGCAAAACACTTGGGCCCCAACTGACCACAATGAGTTTAGGATTCGTTCATGAGTAATTACCTCTCCATTGTGAAATCTAACCAAGAAATTTAGGATGGGGAATGCATGTGGAGGTGAGAGAGTGGTGAAAAAATAATTATCTAAGATGTAAAGGACAAATTGAGGTGCAATCAGTGTCCAAAGCTCTCAACATGGGAAGTATGAGACTTTTGCACTATACTACCCTCTTTATCCTTGTAATAATTGGCAGAAACCCATAGATGGTTTGCAACAACCAAATCATTTGGGTTCCTTAGCCTAACTACTTGCTTGTTTGAGCCATCTAGATAGATGGAAACACCTAAGGTTTTGTACTTCTCAAACTGTAAGGTAGTATTGTATTATCTACTAAGGGTCAAAGTTTGTGTCAATTCAAGGGAGCCCCTTCCAAGTTTTTTAAAGTTACCATCTAATCTCTCTCTAGCTCTAAATTGATATTGCTTGGATCTAGGTTGCCTTGAATAGTTCCCAAGTCACAACTCCCTACCAAAGATACGTGAATTCTAAGCAATTTTTTCTATCCTAAGGTCCTTCATGATCTTAGGTGCATCAAAAGAATAGGCTTGTGATGTTTCTTGAATACGCTTTTGCTGCTCAAGAAACAAAACAAAAGAAATGGTGTAAGAAAGTGTCAAAATCAAAGGAAAATTAGAGTTTGCTAATATGCAAGTTATGATGAAAGATTGAAATTCGAGGAGACTATGGATATGAGTCTAATATTTTTTTCTCAAAACTAATCCAACGGTGAAGTGTGGCAAGTCTTGACCTAGGAAATCTTATCCTTATTCTTTTGTAGAGCCTTTATTTTCAAGTGTCCTAAGAAATGGAATCAAGGGATATGCTTGTTGGCACTTGATCGTTTTAGATAACAAAAATTCCATATTAAAGATGAAGATATAACAACTTGATATGTTTGCATGTATTTATTTGAATGGAGAGGATTTTTTTCTAGAGTAGCCATCACCTACTCTGCAATGCAAAGATGTTCTCTTGTCGATTAGTTTGGTTCAATTAATTATCGATCAAGTTTGAAGAATGAAACATAAACGTTTATTGACATGATTTTGTTGAAAATTTTGATAGCTCTTTAATAAGAGAGCAATATTATAGTAGTTTAATGTAGTGTGCAATGGATTCTCTTTATTTTTCAGTTTAAGACTTAATGTTTACCCAATTATTCTATGATTGTGTATTTTTAGTTTGGAAATTGTTTAGATTTGGCTAGTAAATTTCCTTGAGCTCCATTGAAGTCATGTTGAGGAATATCAAGGGCATAAGTACTAGTTATGGATGCTATTCCAACCTCTTGACATGTGTGTATACAAAAAATGTATGTACGTATGTATGTATGTATGTATGTATGTATGTATGTATGTATGTATGTATGTATATATGTATGTATGTATGCATGTATGTATGTATGTGTGTGTTTGTATGTGTGTATATGTGTATGCATGCATGCATGTATGTAAGTAAGTTTGTATGTATGTATGTATTCATGTATGTATGCATGTATGTGTATGTATGTTTGTGTATGTATTTATTTATGTAAGAAAGACTAAGTAAGTTAGGTACATAGATACATAGATAGGTACACAGATAGATGCATAGATACATATTGAAAGGACACCAAATTCAAGATGTAACTATTATCATGTATTCTATTTTGAACATGTGTGTGTGTGATAGAGAGAGAGATCTTTTGTGTGTATTTCTTACCACAAGATGATGTCACATTCTACACATAAAGTAACATCTCTATATAGCCAAGTCTATTTACTATGTTTGAAATAAAATAGTAATGATATGCATATTAAGGATCCTGAAGAAAAAATTTATGCTCAACTGTCCATATTTAAGAATCATTTAAAAGTGAAAATAATAAACCATAGAGTACCTTAGCTAATGACATACATATGGATAAACCTTTGGTAGTATATGTAATGTTCCATGAAAGCTTCCACTTCCTTAGTGTTCTTCGACATTTGCACATTTATGATTACTTTGATCTTGTCTTCTTCTATCAAATTTCCATTCTTGGAGACTTTGTGTCCTAAGATCTTGCATTTTCTCAAACACTTTTCTGGATTCAAGTGTGGAGAATTTGACTTCAATATGTGCAACAAAATCTAGCGAGCTTCCTCTAGAATCTATTGTGTCAGACATGTGCTTACCGAATCTTGATTTAATCACAAGTCAAGTATTCGATGACTCTGAGATTTTTTTCACACATATTAGACTTTATATTCTTTCTAAAAATCCGTATATCACTCCATTGGAGTTGAAAAGGTCAAGAAAAAATCTACCTAAATATAGACTAGGTGTAAACTTTGGTGATGCAAAAATTAGCAGTTAAGAGGAATCGCTCTCAGTAACTATTGAAAAAGCATGTAGTAGATATATTTGGAACAAAAAGATAAAAGATGATTAAATTTATTCTAGAATTTTATGTCATGATTTGTATAAGCTCATAGATTATGCAAAATCTAACAATGATTCAACATGTACAATTCATGATTCTTAGGCCATTTCAGATGCAAAACTTTTGCGTGCATGTTTTAGTCATTTGACTCTTGCTAGTTTGCCTTGCCTACATAAATTTGAAATGATGTCTCTTTTCCCAAACTTGAGGCATCTTCTAAGCATGTCTATGAGGGATCTATTTTGGTAAATGGAGCATCCTTCCTTGATGATAGATGTTTTAGTTAGATTTGCACATAAATTGTGACTTGCTCATAGTGATGTTTATGGCTCTACGAAGACATCTTCATTTGGGAATTACCTATACTTCATGAATTTCATTGATGATTTTTTTGGGCATGCATGGCTTTATCCATTGAAAACAAAGTCCCAAGTTTTTATATGCTTTGAACAATCATTGGTTGTGGCTAAAAATATGGTAGCATGTAAAATGGGCACCTTCCACTTTGGTTGGGGGTACATGCCTTCTAAGTTTAATGTATATTTGGTTTAACTTGGGATAAAACATTAGTGTACAATTCCATATATGTTGAAAACATGATTGCTTCTACATCATTTCCATTTGTATCTGCATGAGTGCATTTGTATCTATGAATCTCCTCACTCAAGACTGTTCCACATATGCCATCATAGACTAGTTTACCACCAGGTGCACTATTGCTAATAAGTGAAAACCTATCCCATGATGATGGCAAGGTTCATAACAATAGGATTGGTTTCATTTCATTATGCATTTCCATTTTTTGAGCCTGTAATCGGGAGAATATAGCATCAAACTCATTTAGATGAGTAGCAATACTATCTGTGTCCTTCATGCAAAGGTCATATAACTTTCTCATCAGATCCACTTTATTTGATGTCGTCTCTTTTTCATATGTATTGCATAACTTCTTCCAAAGCTCGTCTACACTTTCATAGTCTAATACTGTAAAGTAACATTATCTGCCAGATGCAATCAAATGGTAGACTTTTTCATTTCATCTAACTCATCTCAATCATCTTCATCCATGTCAGTAGGCTTCTTTGAGATTCCATTTACTAGCTTCCATCGCCTCCCCTGAATCAACACATCTTTAATATGATTCTTTCATAAAGCAAAGTTTATGCCATCAAATTTTTAGATCTCAAAATGGTCTTTACCCTACAAGTTATAGCTCCTCGTCGTAACACTGGCACTAGACCCTGATCCACCAAATGTGTCAGAGACCTCTGATGCCATGATGGTAGAGAACTAAATAGAATGATAATGGAGCTAGAAGTGTCCAAACACCACTAAGACTCAAAGAAGGATGACCAAGCGTTAGATTCTGGGAGAGAATTCAACAGCCTTCCCAGAAAAATGAATTAATGAACAGTAATGACCAACCAAAAGGAGTATGTGAGAATAAATGTGCTCACACCAATAAGCGTATCAAGGAGTAAATCAACCATTGTATAGTTGAAAAATCCAAAAAATCTAGAAAAATTTTGCTAGAGTATCCTCTACAAACTGAGCATATGACGAGTATCAAAATCTCATAAAAGTGCAAGTATTGACATGATTATTTGCATAGTGAATCATTGATGCCATTGCATATAATCAATTACCCAAAAGACGCCAACTAGGATTATCGACCACTATGAACAACTATCATACATCTCCTATGGTGAGGCTCGGTAAGTCTTCCACATGCATCACTGAAGAGACCCCGACATCTGAGAATCTCCCAATTAAGCAAACCTCACCACAACCCTCTTTATCAAATGTAAAAGGCTTTATGCAAAAACGTAACCACTATATCAATGACCACATGGACGTACATAAGTAGTATGCACAAAAGCATACATAGTGTGTATGTGCTCAATATATGCAATAAAATGGCACTAACAGGTTGAATTTAGTGCCCAAACACTAGCCAACAACACCTACAAGTGTCTATCAACTCCTACATATACTTGCGGTGGAATTCCCAACATTGGTATCATAGCCTAGTTGAGGAACTTGGGCAAGATGGAGGTAAGGCGCCTCATTTGGTGGGTATTTGGAAAAAATTTCTTGTCCTTGGTGAGTGTGAAATTGGCCTTAGATAAAGGCATATGGGCATTTGGGCACCTATAGAGGATGGTATAGGTCCAAATTTTGTCCAAGCACTAGCGTTTGAGGCTGGTGGAAACACTCATGCATGGAAAGTGGGTCCAAGAGAGTCAGAAGGGTCCACAAGTGAGCATTGAGGGTAGTGCTTAGTCTAAGGAGAAAGGAATGCCACAATCCTAGATGGGGATGGTTGAACCATACCTTAAGAGAAAGGATCAGGAAGTAATCCTCATCCATGGATTTTGGGGCGAGTGGTTAGCCCATCATACTCTTAGCTAAGAGGTTGTGAGCAAGGATACACATAATATATTTGGGTACAAATACTCTTTAGCTTGTTGAAAAGAGTAGGTATATCTTCCCCTTAAGACATGGTAAGAGAATAAAGTTGCATTCTAGAAGCTTTTTTTGGAGTTTCTAGAAATAGCTTCATAGTTTTGACCTAGATTAATCCATGCTTGATTGATGATAGCACAATCATCCAAGAAATTTACATACTTGCAACCAGGAGAGGTGATTAAAATTCTAAGTGATTGCTCTTCCTATCAGTGGAATGTGGTAGCTCTCTTTTATGATCAAGTGTTTCATGCGATGCTAGGGGTTTTGTGATAGACCATAACCGTTTGTTCATGAGATGACCCTCGATTCTAGTTTGCCATGCGTGGGAACCTTGGCCATTAAATTGATCAAGTGTTTCATGCGATGCTAGTGGTTTTGTGATAGACCATAATCGTTTGTTCATGAGGTGACCCTCGATTCTAGTTTGCCACTCATATTGGAGAGGTCTTACCAAAAGAGAAAGTATTGGAAGTGGCAGTCTCTAACTCCATAGAAAATATCTCTAACCTTTATAAAATTTCATGTTTTAATAGGCAATTTCTAGTTGCTTAATATGGATATATTGCATAAAAAAATCAGTAAAAACTTTGTATACCTTTTGATGATATGAATTTACAATGTAGAATGATCGGAACTATATATCCTTGTGGAATTAAATCAATAAGGCTCAAATGTACCTACATGCATTGAATAATAAAATTGCATCAATAGGAATTGACATGCACGAGCATATAAAAACCCTGTAAAAAGAAAGATTGCAAGATCCTAACTAATTTCATGTGTAGACTTTTGATAATTGAGATTCAACAAGAAGTATGCATTGAGCTAGTTTTCTATTACTTCACTTCTAAACAAAAAGAATTAATCCATGCTCTTCTTCTTTAGTTTTACATGAAGACAATGTACATTCAAACACTAATGTGAAAATATATATATATATGGAGGGAGGTGCAAGTTTAGATTCATTCCTTGGACAATATCAATTTCAATACACTAGTGCTCCAATTCACAATCATAAGACAAGCAATTGTCGACACCCCAATTGCCCCATGTTAGATAAACTCAATAATCCACCCTCAAGTGATCACAAATGATCCATGGTGCTCTAAGTTTTAAGGCCCCCATCATGAGGAGAAGTCATTATGAGAGCCTAAACATTTGTGGAACCCTAACTTTTATTAGATGTGGTCTACGCATGACCCTTCATGGTAATATATGATCTCTGTGAGCCTAGCCTTGAGTTTAGGTAGGGCATAATCTTTTGAGCCATTGGGTTCCCATTCAAGGCAAAAATAAAGGGCATGTTGTGCCACATACTTTAGAACCTTGGGGAGTGCAAAGCAGGGCTTGCTCCCTTCTATTGGGTTTTGGAGGCCTATCATCTTGGTCCCCAAGACCAAGAAGGTAGGAGTTCTAATCATGGAGATATTTTGAGATTATACTTTTTTTTTACTGTTTTTTCTCTCTTGACTAATTTTATCTATACAAACTCCCATCGTTAAAGTTATATAAGCATGTCCAATGTGAATCTATACATTTTATTGCACACTAGTGAGCCCTTCATCTAGATTCTATCTAGATTGCCATCTAAGCTCCATATTGGGAGTGCATAGGTGGAAAACACCATCATCATGGTTCATTGTACTTGGAAAGTTGAGAATATGAGCTATCTATCTCTCCATCTGCATCTCTCTCTGTTTGCATTTTTGTCAATTATGTGTATTGGTTTATTTGAGAATTTGATCTCTATATCTCTTAGTCTACATCTATCTATGTCAAAAGTCTTTATTCAATTCTGTGCTATTATTTCTTACATGGTGTTAAAGATAAGG
Source organism: Ceratopteris richardii (assembly GCA_020310875.1). Classification (NCBI taxonomy): domain Eukaryota; kingdom Viridiplantae; phylum Streptophyta; class Polypodiopsida; order Polypodiales; family Pteridaceae; genus Ceratopteris; species Ceratopteris richardii. The sequence continues at coordinate 32,635,280 of CM035418.1, read as the reverse complement.
AGATTTTGAGTGGCATCTAAGAAGAAACACTAAGGATTCAATGAAAAAGGAGAGAAGATGTTAGGTGGTGTGTCATTGCCTATGATTGAGAATCAACATGGTTTGTCAAGAGGAGTAGGTGGAGTACAAGCAAGAGTAGCAATGATTTTGTTCATCCTAATGTTGTAGATATGACCACCACCTTTCATGATGACACATAGCTCTTAGCAAAATGGTGTTTTCAAATTTCAAAACTGAACAATCATAGACATGGTAACATGCATGGTGAAGGGAATGATTTGAACAAATCAATCTTGGGTATAGGTGTTCAACATTGTTCTCTACATCTTGAATTGAATTTAGACAAAGACACTTGATGAAAATACTCCACGAGAGGCATACATTGGTAAATAGACATTTGTTTTCCATATCAAAGTATTTGAAAGTGAATTTTATTTACATGTTCCAAATAGATATAGGAACAAGATTCAGCCTAAATGCATCAATTGTATCTTCTTAGGGTAGGATAAGAAGGCTTTATAGCTTTATGATCTTGATGCTAAGAAGATCCTAGTGAGCTACGATATGGCATTTAAGGAGGATCAACCACATGCAATCAAGGAGGAAAATGGAGCTTCACTTTATCATCAAGTGAAGAAGAAATCCATTATCAACGTGGCCCAAGAGCTATCCCTTCTACACAAGGGAGGGAGACATCATCAGGCAAAGGAGAGATCCATTATCAACCTGGCCCAAGAGCTTCACTTCTCCATATTGGAAGTGCATAAGTGGACAACACCATCATTGTAGTTGCATTATGCTTGGGAATTCAAGAATTTGAGCTACATATCTCTCACTTTGCATCTTTATCTATTTGCATTTTTCTCAATTGTGTGTATTGGTCTATTGAGAATTTGATTTTTCTACCTCTTAGTCTACATCTCTCTTTCTCTGCATTTTTTTTCAATTGTGTGATACTATTTCTTACATGAAATTAGAGATCAGGAGGGTTTGAGTGTCATATAAGAATAAACACTAAGGATTCAATGACAAAAGAGAGAATATGTCATGTGGCGTGTCATTTTCTATGGTTGGGAATCAACATGTTTCGTCAAGAGTAATGGAGCACAAGCAAGAGTAGCAATGATGTTAGTCATCCCAATGTTGCAAATATGATCACCAGCCTTCACGGTGATGAATAGCTCTTAGAAAAGTGGTTTCATAAAATGTTGGATCAAACCATCATAGAGATGGCAAGGTGCATGTTGAAGGGAAAGACCTTGAGGCTAAGAAGATCATGGTGAGCTACGACCTAGCATGTAAGGAGGAGTAGCCACATGTGATCAGGGAGGAAAAGAGAGCTTCACTTTATCCTCAGGAAAAGGAGAAATCCATTATGAATGTGGCCCAGGAGCCATCCCTTCTACAGAAGAGAGAAAAAAATCATCTTGAGATGATGGCTCTGAAAGTCATCAACCATCATCGTAGAAAATTAAGTCTCAACCACAGAAAAGGACTCAAACACGAGTTTGACAAGTCAAACAATCACAAGGGAGGACCCAAAGCCATGGAATCGACTCAAGGAGCTCCACCAAGAACAACTAAATTCAAATTTGCTTAATTACCCACCAAAATGTTCACCTGCAGTAATTGGTGAGCGGTTAGCTAGATTATATGAGAAGTAAAACTTCTATATAAGCATTATTTTCCATGATTTTCCAGCTTAATTTGGTGAATTATTAAGCTCTAGCAAGCAGCCCCTTACTTGCATATCTCATTTCTTAGGATTTTTCTCTTCTCTATCTAGAAGTGTAGTTTGGCTTTTCACGATCCTATTTGTACGAGATTGTAGGAAATTATTTGTATCTTATTATACTCATTTTTTGGTTAATTTCAAGCTTAATTTTTCTTTCATATAGTTCTTGAAAGTGTCTCAAAATTTTGGTGTTAGAATTGTTTCCCATCAGTGGTATCATAGTGATTTGGAGGCTTAGAGACATCAAGGGACATAATATTAAACACTTGACGAGATCAAGCAAACTTGTGGGAGAACAGGGAGGACTTATTAAAGCAACAAGACATAAAAAGTGGGCTACATCAATCTAGACCTCAACTAATCAAAGGTTAGCAAGGGAGAAGCTAAAGGAGCATGTTCGAGCTCCATTTGGCTGAGTATAGTGCACAAATAGAAAATTTAGAGAAGGGCAACTATCAACCATGTAAATTGAGAGTTAGCAACTACCTTATGGAAAAAGGATTGTGGGGATTAGTGAGTGACACATAGTGAAAGCCTTATGTACATGATCTACCACTTTTAGGACATGTCAAGGCCCTTAACTAATCAATATAAAGGGATGGGAGAGTCATATTCATTCTATCTCAACACATAAGCAATAACATGATATTGCATATACAAGACTTTGATATATCCAAGAAGGTCAAGGAGACCTTGGAGCGATGGTACTCTTCATTGACCAAGGAAAGGAAGATTCAGGTCAAGAATGAGATAAATAATCCTAGGAATGCACCAAACACTAATGTTAATGAGTATATTTTTAAGGTTAAGAGGTTGCACATGCATTAGGCTTAATTGGGAGCCGAATTGAAGATGAATATCTTATTGTTCATGCTCTCAATGGCATGAGAGAGGATGAAGGGTGGAAAGCATTCAACACATCAGTGTATGTGAAGGATTCCCTAATAGAATTTGATCAATTAGTCACATTTATGATGACCCATTGAATCAAGTTAGGCGATCCACCAAAATCAATCAAATTCAAATTTCCTCAATTACCCACCAAAAAGTGAACCTACTCTTATTGGTGGGTGGCTAACTAAAATCTAAGAAAAGTAAAACTTCTCTATAAGCATCATTTCACCTTTTTTCTTGATTTGTTTGAGTTCCATGAGTTTCCCACTTAGTTTAGTGAATAGCTAAACTTTAGAAAGCATCCCCCTTACTTGCTTATCTCATTTTCTCATGTCTTTCCTCCTCGCTATCTAGATGTGTAGTTAGGCTTTCACAATTCTATTTGTATCATATTTCATAGCATTGTTTGCTCACTTATTGTATGCACCTTTATTGATTTAAAGATTCATTTGGTCTCCAAAGTTTTAAATATTTATACTGTGTGAATTATGATTGTGAACCTATATCTCTACACATAGGCAGAAAGTGTTGTAAATAGATAGTCGATCTTGAAGTAGATGGCTTTTCCAATTGGAACACTCATTTTGATTGATTCAAATCTTTTTAGATAGCTCTTGAAGTCTTGTTTATGTCTACAAAATTGCATTTTGAGTATCTATAAAAGTGTAAAGAGAAGTCTAGAATAGTGAGCATATATCACTGTATATGGGCCTAGTGGAGGGCAACCATCTTCCATAGCTACATTGGGGTGTTAGAATATTCCCCCATGAGTTGCTACCCAAGAAAAACTTTCCTTACCACATTGGATGAGGAAGCTCTATGAATCTACAAACCCCATCCCACAATCACTAATATAGGTTGTAGATGCACCAAGGTGATCGTAGAGAATAGAGAAGTAGATATGGGCAACCACCCGCATTGTAAATATAGCATTGATGAATGAACTCATTCAATAGAAAGCAGAGGAACCAAAAAATGTGGAAGCAACACTCCATGATCCCAATTGGAGGGTTGTCATGCAAATAGAATGTGAGAATATCATGAAGAATGGAACTTGAGAGCTAGTGGACCAACCCCCTAAGCACAAAGTCATTGGCATCAAGTGGGTCTAGAAGCTAAAGTACAAGGCTGATGGTTATTTGGAGAATTAAAAACCAAGATTTTTTGCATAGGGCCATTGATAAGCCGAGGGGATTGACTTTTATTTATTATTTGCACCAACTATAAGGATGATGACTATTGGAGTTGTACTAGTTATGGTCGCACATAAATGATGAACTCTCTATCACATTGATGTCAAATCAGCATTCGTAAATGGAGGCCTCAAGGAGCAACTATATTTGTCTCAACCACTAGGGTTTTACACTCCCCAATCAAGTAAAAAGGTATGTAAGCTGGAAAAGGCATTATATAAGCTATAACAAGCCCCTAGAGCATGCTAATAATAGATGGATAAGAATCTCTTGGATCTAGCGTTTAGAAGCTATGTCTGTAATGTTAAATTGTATGTTATAAAAAGAGGATGGAGGACAATTATGATTGAAGATTATGTAGATGACCATTTTATTACAAGAAATGATGGTGCTCTTCTTCAATAAACAAAAGATGCCCTATGCTCAAAATTTGAAATGATAGACTTAGGTTAAATTCATTATTGCTTGGGCGTTGAAGTGTTGAAGGAACCAAGCAAGATTTTCATCCCTCAAAAAGAGTATGTAAGACAAATTTTGAAGGCATTTGACATGGATGATTGCAAGGAGATTTCTACACTATGGAGGTCAAGACAAAATTATTTGAGGTCAAGGCAATGGAGGAACCATTGATATTGGTATTCTATATGAGGAAGGATATTCTTTGGTTGTATACTATGAAATAAGAAAGGAGCAATAAGAAGCAACCGAATGTAGCATTGTGTTATATTGGAGTTGAGTAAAAAGTGAAATGTGTTATAGCATGTGAAGCAATACGATTGAGGAGGATCCTATGGCACATAGCAATACAAGGACAAGAGGCTACGAGGCTAAAGTGTGAAAACCAAAGTTGCATGGACATTCCCAAAAATGTTGATTTCCATGCTTGTACCAAACACATAGAAACTCAATTTTACTATGTGTGCAAGTTGATCCATGATGGGTTTGTGGACATTTGTTATTTGACGACGAAAGAAAATGGATGATACATCTTCACCAAGGCTCTTTGGAGAGAGCAACTTCATTGAAACTTTCCAAAGATTGGTATTAGATCAAGGAGGTAGTTCACCAAAAGGTGGTCACTAAGGAGGGGTGTTAGATAAACTCATTACTCCACCCTCAAGTGAACTCAAATGATCAATGTTCCTCTAAATTGTAAGACCCTAATTATGAGGCAAAGCCATTGTGAGAGCCTGAAAATTTGTGAAACCCTATCAAGTTAGATTTGGTCCAGGTGTGACCGTTGATGGTAATAGATGATCTTTCTGAGCCTCTCCCACCATAACTAAAACCTTTCAAGAAGCCCATAAATTAACTAGTGAGGCTGAAAACACAGCCCCAAAAGGTGAACATTCGTTATCAAAGAAGTATAAAGAAAACTCTTCTTGATGTTCTTGGACCTGTTTGAAGAGAACTATCCACAAAAGTACTCCAAAATGGCTCCAAAAATCACCCCAAAAATGCTTCAAAAGAAGGCTTTGAAAGCAAAGAATGAAGCTTTGAGGGACCAAAATTTGTTCACGATAATGTGAACCTTAGTCTTTCCCCTTCTTCAAACACCACAATACTATAACTTAGTGACAAGAGATTGGCACGATTAAGCGAGCTCTAGGGGGAACAATACTAGGATGGGTGACCTCCCGAGAAGTATCGGGAACATCTATCTTCCTTGATCGTTGAGGTCCTCCCTCATGTGCAGCCAATGGCACCAATGGTGACTTCGGTGACTCAGATGAAAAGGTATGCCAAGGTCTATGCCTTGGTCATCACCTTAGTCATAAGCCTTGGAGAAAGCCTCGGGTGGGTGGGTGGTTGCTCACTTCACTCCAATAGAAAGAACAAATATTTCGCATTGAAATGCTCTGATAGTAGTGAAGTATTTTGATGGAAATGCGCCACTCTGTGTTCTCCTTCTTGAGAGCTCCACGATGATACCCTCGAAGTAGAAAACTAAGCTCTAGGCATTGCACACAGTACTCCGCACGAAGGTTGTAGAATATGCAGAAAAACATAGTACATACTCTATGATAGATCTTGTTCTAATTCACTACTTCTTGGGTATGGAAGTTTGGAAAACAAAAGAAGGCATATTCCCATTAAAATAGAAGTAGTGCTCTGATCTTCTCTCGAGATATAACATGGATCGGTGTCACTTAGTATCTACACCACTTGATCCAAACATCAAGAACACATTGGAGGATTCATCATCACTTGTGGATGTGCATACTTATTGACAACTTGTTGGCTCATTACTCCACCTTGCCAACACCAGACCAGATATTGCCTATGCAGTTGGCATCCTTAGTCAGCTTGCACATTAGCCTCATCAAACACATTGGCATGCTGCTCAGAGACTACTTAGATACCTTTCCCTCACTCAACATCATGGTCTTTGGTACAAAGAGGGCATCGAACTCACTAGATACTCAGATTCCGTGTTATAACTTATGGAATATGTTGAACAATGCATTGTTGAAGTGTTAATTTATTAATGTATTAATGTGTTTTGGTGTTTCTGATATAGTAGTTGAAGGTTCGTGAGGGCGTGAAAGGCGTGAAAGGGTGGACATCAAGAATCCGGCTTTAGGGCGGACATCAATAAATCCGATTGATAATTTAGTTTGTAAATAAACTGTGTAGAAGGTTCTATTGTTAGAAATAGTTAGAAAAGTAGTGGTTAGAATAAGGGTCATTGTAGACTGCAATTTATGATATTAAAAGCAAATGCTTTCTACAAAATTCACCAACTTTTACTTTCTCGCATGCTTTTCGAAGCTGCTCTCATGTAACCACTCTTTTCGACGTAATAAAAAATTCTTATAAATACATGCAATCTGTGGACTGTCAAAACAGAGTGCATGGGGGAGATTGCACCCAATACTGTGTTCAGTCTCGCCTCTTGGCGTCTCTATTTTTCTGTGTGTTTTCTGCATTCGTAGCCTTTGTGTGCGTGTGAGCAAGATCCTGATAACATTCCGATTGGGCTGGTGATCCTGATTCCCAACGATCTACTTTTGGGTACATATTCTTGCTTGGTTCAGACAAGTAAGAAGAAACCTACAATTGCTCTCTCATCCACTAAGGCTGAGTAATGAGCATCCAACTTTGTGGCATGTGAGGCTATCTAGCTTTGATGTTTATTGTCTAACATTGGTGTTTTGCAGGTTACTTCGACATGCATCCGCACAGACAACTAATCAGCCTTGGCCATCACCAAGAATCTAGTGTTCTATGCTCGAACAAAGCACATCAAGATCTAGTACCATTTCATCCACAAGAAGCTCATCTCTCTGAGATTACTATAGATCAGTGTATCTCTCAAGAGAACCTAGCAAACATGTTCATGAAGCCCCCAGTTCCACTCTAGCACTTGGTGGACCTCTACAACATTCAACCACTCCAAAATGGACCTGCAAAGGGGGTGTTGATGAGATGATTGCTTCTATAACATTTGCATTTGTATTTGCATGAGTGCATCTCCATTTTGTATCTAGGAGGCAATCCATTTCTAGTTTATTTTCATTATATTGTATCTCTTTTGATTTTGGTCACCTTGCCATTTGCTTCTACCATTGTATTCATTCTCCCTCAAGGAGAATTGTCCCACATTTAATGTACTTTGGAGAGCCCCTTCCAAATCTATGTAAGGAGGGCCTCTCCCCCCATTTGTACTTGGTTAAAAGCTTGAGGAGCCTACTCCATGCTCTTGGCAATCTTATTTCTAATCCATGTGAGTTTACCCATTTCTTGGTCTACTCACTTTGAGTCTCTCACACTCTTTCTTTTGTGAGTACACTCTTCTTTTCATTTTGCTTCTGTGCATGTACTTTCTACAAAAAACACTTAAAAAAAAAGGATTTGCTAAGAAGAAGAACATGTATCTCATGGAAATGGAAAGATGTGTGATCAAAAGCTAAGCCCTATCACATAGCTTATGCGTGCAACATATGTAGTTAACAAGTATTCCACCAAAGCATTGAAGTCTTTAGTTATTATGCGTGCAATATATGTACTCAACAAATATTCCACCAAGGCACTAAAGTTTATTAATCCATATAAGGCTTGGCATGGTTATAAGCAATCTATTACTCATCTCCATGTTTTTGGTTGTCTGGGAAATGTATTAATGCATGAACAACAACATAGAAACTTGTATGTTAAGGATGTGAAATGTATTTTTGTTGGGTACAAATTTGAAAAACAAAGGCTAACATTTGTATCATCCATAGAGTAAACACATTTTGTTTAGTCGTGATATTGATTTTATGGAAGATGCAATTCAACCCTTACTTTCATGTGCCAAGGAGACAACAGTTCTCAAGAGATATGTATGACACTTTGTTTCCTCTTTTTATAGGTGGAAAGTCAAATGCTACTCCTAGTGTGGTGACTTCTCTACCTTTAGAAGTGTCAAACGATGATGTAGATCATTCTATTTCAGAAGCATATTTACTACACTTATTGATGAGAGAGTTGACATTGAAGAGGAAAAAGCTATACCAAAATGGCTAGTGAAGACTTTGAGAGATAGCAAGTTACATGCAACTTTGTCATATCATACTTATTTAATCTCTCATAATTCTTCTTTTGCATCAAATTTTTATGCAATGGTTGTCTCAAGTCTTTCTAATAAGAATGAGCTTTTTTCTTTGATGAAGCACAAAATTCAAAAAATTGGATATGTTATGCAATCAAAATATGATTCTATTATGAAGAATGGTACTTGCTCTTTATGTCATTTGCCTCTGAGAAAAAGATAATTGGAATTAAGTGGGTATACAAGATAAAATATAAACCTTATAGAACAATTGATAGGTATAAGGCTAGTCTTGTTGCTAAAGGTTATGTTCAAGAGAAGGATTTTGATGAGATCTTCAAAGTATCTATGTACTTATAGCTCATCATGGTTGGAATGTGTATCTATTGGACATTAAAATTGTATTTCTAAATGGTGGTTTACATGAAGAAATGTATGTTTTTAGCCCCATGCTTTTGTGCAAAATGGGCATGAAAAAAATATGCAGGTTGAAAAAGGCATTGTATGGATTGGAGCAATCATCACATGCTTAGTATGAAAAGATACATGCCTAATCGCTAGCACAAGGATCTAAGGAAATTTCAACAAAGAGCACCTTATATGTTAAGCTACAAATGATGTACTTTTGATTATTGTTGTATATGTTGACCATATTTTGCTCATTGGCCCTAACAACAAGCATATTGTTGAATTCAAGGTTGATTTGCATGCCTCATTTGAGATGCCATATTTGGGGATTTCGCATTATTATTTGGGCATTCAATTTATGCAAGTTGATGGGGGGATAACATTGCATCAAGAAAATACATTGACATATTATTGAAGTATTTTGGCCTTGAAGATTGCAAACCTATTTCCACTCTTGTGGAGATAGGTTTATGATTGAGCCTTCATAACGTTGGAGATGCATTTGATGTTGTTCACTATAAGAAGCCCATTGGATGCTTAATTTACTTATGCATAATACAACTTGACATTCACTTTGCTATCTCTCATATGAGCATGTTTATGCATAGCAACCAATGAAGCACATCTTTCATTACTTGAGTGGTACTTAGCTACATTGGATTGTTTTATCCAAAGGGGAATGATTACCACCGGATTTACATGTTTTTTCTAATTTAGATTGGGTTTGTTGTTATGACACATGTGTGTGAACCTATGGTTTTTGCTTCATACTCAATACATGCATATCTTGGTTGAACAAGAAGCAGCCTACTATGGCCACTTCTAGTTATTAAGCTGAGTATAGGGTAGCATTCACAACTATTATTGAGTGTGTGTGGCTCAAATGCCTTTTGTTTGTTTTTTTTGTTGGTCAATATTCTTCCTCCATCATCTTTACTATTATTCAGAGTGCATTGGCACTTGCAAAGAGCCCTATGTTCCATGCTCACACAAAGCACATTGATATGCACTATCGTTATGTCAAGGAGAGATTCGCTATTGGAGAGATTGGTGTGGCTTATGTGCCCATAAAATGTTGGGGTCCTTTTCACGAAGTCTCTACCTAGGTAGAAGTTTGAAGCTTTTCAAAAATCTTTGGGCTTACTTCCTTGTGTGGATTGATTTCATTCCACATATCTTGACACTTCCTTATACATGAGTGCCAACTCCTTCTTCACCGCATCACTACTAGAGGGTATTTGTATATTTTGCTAGCATGTGTGAATAAACTTAGGACCAATGGGGGAACTTTTTTCCCTCTTTACGAGGTCCCCCCTTGTATATATGCATCTAACCATAATGGGCTACTTATTTTTTCTTGTACATTCACTTAATACACTCAGTGTTGTGCTCCAAGATTCTTGTTCTTCCTTGTGTTGTTTGTGTGCTTCCCAATCCTCAAAATCTAACAAATATGAGGCTTTACATGGTTGCGAGCAATCCATTGCTCATCTTCATTCTTTTGATTATCTTTCATATGTATTGGAGTTTAAACAAAAATATAGGAAATTGGATGATAAGACTATCAAATGTATTTTTATTGGATATAGTTCTAAGAATAAAGGGTATTGCCTATATCACCCACAAAATAAATGTATTCTAGTTAGTTGAGATGTATTTTTTGTGAAAGATGTGTTGCAACCTTTAGTTCATGCATTGAGGAGACTTCTATGAGCTCAAAGGATGTGTATGAAACCTTGTTGCTTCTTCAATGTTGGTGTTCAGACAAATGTATCTCCTAATGAGAGAACTTCTTAGCCTATGCAAGTTTTGAATCTAGGATACAAATCATTTCATTTCTGATGCATACATATCATGCAATCATTGATAGGAGAAAATATTGATGAGACAAACTCTATGCAAAAATGGTTGGTGCAAACTTTAAGAGATAGGAAGTTAGATGCACCTTTGCTTTATAGTACTTGTTCAAGCTTCCATGGTTCTCCTCTTGCATCAAAAAAATGTATGTTTCTAGAGTTTCTAATGAGAATGAGCCCATTTCTTTTAATAAAGTAGATAATTCAAATAATTGGTGACCACTATGTAATCAAAATTTGATGCTATTATGAAGAATGGTACTTGATATTTATGTGACTTGCCTCTCTGCAAGAAGGCCATTGGCACTAAATGGGTCTTTGGTTGCTATGAGGTTGGGTATTAAGCAAAAGTTTATTCTCAAGAAAAAGGCATTAAGAGACCTTTGTTGTGACATGCCATATGACAACCATTCATAGCATTTGCACTTGTAGATCACAATGGTTGGAATGTACATCAATTGGGCATTAAAATTGCACTTTTGAATGGGGAACTCCATGAAGAATTATATGTTTTCCAAGCCCGTGACTTGTGCCAAATGCCATGGAAAAAAGTGTCCAATCTATGAAAGTAAATGGAGTCATTGCTTTGTGCCAAATAAAATATGTTGACACTTTATTGCAATATTTTGGTCTTGAAGTCTATAGACCCACTGCCATTCCCATGGAGACAAGTTTATGATTAAGTCTTCATTATATTGGAGATGCATTTGATTCTCTTAGATGAAAAATGTGTGCATATGCAAGGTCTCAAACATTGGCAAACCATTAAGCATATCTTTTACTACTTATCTAGTACCCGATAACTTCAGTTGTTTTATGCAAAGATGGGATTATTACTACTAGATCTACATGTTTTTTTTTAAAACTCGGATTGGGCTAGTTGTTATGGTACTCATGTGTCCATAAGTGGATTTTGCTTCATGCTTTGTACCTCATGCATATCTTTGTTGAGAAAGAAGCAACCTATTGTGGTTAGTCTCTATTTGTGAGGATAGATATAGGGCTATTTTCACAGATTCTATTAATTGTGCATAGCTCAAACACCTTATGGATGACCTAGGTATTGGTAAGAGCTCTACCACCACCATTTTTATTGATAGTTAGAGTACCTTGGCAATGGCATGGAACCTAGTGTTTCATGCTCACAATATGCATATTGAGGTGCACTATCATTCCATTAGAGAGAGGCTCTCTATTGGATAGATCAATTTGGAATATGTTTCCACAACATAATAGACCTTTTTACAAAATCTCTACCTCATGAGAAGTTAGAAGCTTTTTGCAATGCTTTGGGCTTAGTCAAATTTGTGGATTGACTTTAGTGCACACTGGTTGATAAAATTCCTTATACATGAGTGTTAGCCCCTTGTTCACTGCATCACTCCCAAGGGGATTTATTATTATATTTTGGTAATGATATGTGTGAACACACTTAGGACTATCGGGGAATTTTCTCTAACATGAAGAGGTTTTTTCTCCCTATTTGTATATACACCCATAACCCTAAATGACTACTTACCTTGTGTACAATCTTCACTCAATAACATACTCTATGTTGTGATCCTAATCTTCTCCTTTTGTGTTCTCAATCACCAAACTTCAACACAAGTATATGTGCATGTTTGTTTGTTACATATGTTAGAAACTAACACATGTATTATGCATGTGATAAGTATAAAAGTCTATCAACTTAACATCGAGGTAGAAAAAATTGTAAATTTTCATACCTTGAAATACGATGATTTAATCCCATCATAATATAGAACTTAGCATGTAGAACTCCCCATTTTTACTCTCCCCATATTTCCAACTCACTTCATCTAAAATCAATTGACTTCTATGCATTGTTCTTCCATGCTTTTGTAAAAGAGCATAAATTTTGAAGCGATAGTGGTTAATGAGATGAAGAGATAAAAAATCAATTAGTTACTATGAGGTACTTACATTCTATACACCTTAAGACAAAGAGAATATTGTTGGAGTTAGACGTCTGCGGAAGCACGCGAACAACACAAGGAAGAAGAAGATGCTTGGAGCACAACACACAATACTGAATGTATTACTAGAGAATGTACAAAGATAAGTAGCCAATTAGGGCAATAGGCGTATATACAAGCGGGGGAAAAAAACCTCCTAAAGAGGGAAAAAAGTGCCCCGGCAGTCCTAGTGTGTTCACACACATCACTACCTAAATATATCAACAAATCCCCCCTAGGAGTGATGCGGTGAACAAGGAGCTGGCACTCATGTATAATGAAGTGCCAAGCTATGTGGAAATCACTCCACAAAGGAAGTAAGCCCAAAGCTTTGCGGAAAGCTTCAAACTTCTCTCTAGGCAGAGCCTTCGTGAAAAGGTCTGCAATATTCTCCTGTATGGGCACATATGCCAAGCTGATCTCCCCAGCAGAGAACCTCTCCTTGACATAGTGATAATGCACCTCAATGTGCTTAGTGCGAGCATGGAACAAAGGGTTCCTCGCAACTGCCAATGCGCTCTGACTGTCAGTGAAGATGGTGGTGGCAGAAGACTAGCCAACACCCAAATCAGCCATAAGGCGTCTGAGCCACACACCCTCAATAGTCGTTGTGAAAGCTTCCCTATACTCAGCCTCACAACTGGAAGTGGCCACAGTAGGCTGCTTCTTGCTCAACCAAGATATACATGAGCTACCAAGAATGAAGCAAAAACCACTGGTGGACACACGAGTGTCATAGCAACCAACCCAATCTGAGTCAGAAAAAGCATGCAAATCTGGCGGTAGTGATCCCCCCCGGGATAAAACAACCCAAGTAGCCGAGTACCACTCAACTAGCGAAAGATGCGCTTAACTGCCTTCCAATGCGTGACTCTTGGGCAATGCATAAACCTGCTCATCTGTGAGACAGAAAACTGAATATCTGGCCAAGTAATGCATAAGTAAATCAAGCATCCAACAGCCTGCTGATAGAGAACAACATCAAATGCATCTCCAACATCATGAAGACTCAATCGTAAACCTGTCTCCGTAGGAGTGGCAATAGGCTTATAGTCTTCAAGGCCAAAACGCTGCAATAATGTGTCAATATATTTTGTTTGACACAAAGCCATTCCACCATCAACTTGCATAAACTGAATGCCCAAATAGTGATGCAAATGCCCCAAATCAGACATCTCAAATGAGGCATGCAAATCAACCTTGAAATCAGCAATATGCTTCTCAATAGGACTAGTGAGCAGCATGTCGTCAACATAGACAACAATGAACAGAAACACATCATTAGCACGCTTAACATATAAGGTGCTTTCAGTTGGACTCTTCTCAAAACCATGTGCAACCAGATAGGCATGTATCTTCTCATACTAAGCACGTGGTGCTTGCTTTAAACCATATAATGCCTTCTTTAACCTACAGACCTGGTTTTCATGCCCTTTCTGCACAAAGCCATGGGGCTGAAAAACATACATACACTTCTTCATGCAAGTCACCATTTAGAAATGCTGTTTTAATGTCCAACTGATGTACAGTCCAACCATGATGGGCTGCAAGTGCACAAATGCTCTGAACAGTTGTCATACGACATGTAGGTGCAAAGGTCTCATCAAAATCAATGCCTCTTTCCTGCGCATAACCCTTTGCAACAAGCCTAGCCTTATACATGTCAACTGTACCATCAGGTTTACGCTTCAGCTTGTATACCCACTTAGTGCCAATGGCTTTCTTGCCAGGAGGCAAGCCACATAAAGACCATGTACCATTTTTCATTATAACATCATTTTCAGATTGCATAGCAACCATCCAATTTTCTGAATTCTATGCTTCATCAAAAGAAACAGACTCATTCTCATCACAGAGACTAGATGCAGCCATAGCATAGCAATATGATGCAAAGGAGGCACTATGAGAGCCTGAACGAGTACGATATGACAAAGGTGCATCTAATTTGGTGTCACACAAAGTCTGCACCAACCCTTTTGGCATAGTTTTTGCCTGCTCAATATCAGCTCTCTCATCAACAAGTGCATCATGTAAATCTGCATCACAAATGGAATGATCTGCATCATCATATGAAACCTGCAAAGGCTGAGAAGTTGCCTCATTAGGACCAGCACTAGACTGTCCACCTGTAAAAAGAGGCATCAAAGTATCATACATGTCTTTGGAGCTAACAAATGTCTCCTTAGTACATGAAACCAATGGCTGAATAACATCTTCCACAAAGACAACATCACGGCTAACCAGAATGCGTTTAGTCTGTGGATGATACAAACGATAGCCTTTACTTTCAAAACTGTACCCAACACAAATACATTTTACTGCCTTATCATCCAATTTTCTGCGATGTTGTTCAGGCACTAGTGCATATGCCAAACAACCAAAAACACGCAGATGAGCAATAGATGGCTTGCGGTCATGCCAAGCCTCATATGGAGTGATAGACTGCAGTGCTTTAGTGGGACACCTGTTCAGTACATATCCTGCACACATGACAACCTCAAGCCAGAAACTATGTGGTAAAGCCTGACTCTTGACCATGCACCTCGCCATCTCCATGAGTGACCTGTTCTTTCGTTCAACAACTCCATTCTATTGAGGTGTATACGGCACTGTACACTGGTATTTTATCCCACGTTCAACTAGAAATGCATTAAAATCAGAAGACATATATTCCCCCCCTCGATCAGAACGGAGGGTTCCCATTTTACATGCTGACATATTTTCAGCCAAGACCAAAAACTGTTTAAAGCACATGAACACTTCGGACTTTGCTTTGAGTGGATATACCCATGCATGCCTGGAAAAATCATCAATGAAAGTCACGAAGTAAAGGTAATTTCCAAAAGAGGGTGTCTGCATAGGACCACAGACATCACTATGTACAAGTTGCAATTTCTGTGTAGCCCGAACTGAACCATCTTTTGGAAAGGAGGAACGCTGCATTTTGCCCAAAATACAGCCTTCACAAACATGTTTTCCAGGTGCCTCAAGTTTGGGCAAAGAGGACACCATTTCAGATTTCTGCAGGCGTAGCAAACTAGCAAAATTTAGATGACCAAAGCATGCATGCCAAAGCTTTGCATCTGACATAGCTTGAGAATCATTTACTGCACATGCCAAATCATTTTCAGATCTTTCATAGTCTATGAGCTTATACAACCCACAACATAAAATGCTAGAAGCAATAATAACATCGCCATTTGACAGATCATGAACTGTACATCTGTCATCAACAAATTTCACAACCAAGCCAATCTTGGCTAATGCAGAAACTGATAACAGATTCTTCTTGATCCGTGGCACAAATAAAGCATCTGACATAGTGAAAGAACTACCATCAGTAGTAGTCAAAATGATCTTACCAACTCCTAGGATAAGAGGAGTTGTTGGCGCATGTAACAGTATTCCCTATAGGGGCAGGCTCGAGTGAAGAGAAGAAACTACGCTGCGAGGTAATATGTTTGGTTGCCCCACTGTCAAAGTACCAAACATCTGAGTCTACTGTTGACATGCACTCCTCATGAGAAGATGGGTCAAAACTGCAAACAGTAGTGAACGCCCATTCTTCTTCCTGCACAAGATTAGCAGACTCCGTTTTTGGTGTAGAGGCTTCTGCAACAACCATTCCAGCCTCTTTCTTCTTTGCCTCTTTTGCAGCCAGTTTTGGACAGTTCTTTATGATATGATCATTCCCTTTACAATACTTACAAAACAATTTCTGCTTTTTTGATTTTTTCTCATCTTTGTCTTGGTTCTTCGAATGTGTAGCATTTGCAGATTTCTGCTTACTAGTAGAAGAACTCCAATTTCCTTTGCCCTTCTGACTAGCCAAGAAGGCTTGATCTGCAACATGCATAATGGACCTATTCTGCCTGGACTGATCTTCCTGCAACAGAACAGAGACTAACTCCTCAAATGACAAGGCATTTGTGTTGCCTTTCATCATCAACCGAAGAGTAGAAGCAAAACTCTGATATGAATAAGGAAGACCATTCAGAACGGTCTGCACAAGTGAGCTATCTGGTATAACCTCATCAACTGAAATCAACTGTTCCTTCAAGTCTTTGATCTTTGTTAGGAAACTTTCCATAGAATCACCTTCATTCATGTGCTCACTCTCCAACTGTTTTCGGAGGTAAGCAACATGAGCCTCATTCCTAGCTTGGTACAATGTGGTAAGTGTATCCCAAGCATCCTTAGTTGTTCTACAAGAGCGAATATGAGGAATAATGGCACGTTTGACAGACAAAGCTATCAATGCATGTGCCTGGGCATCTCTACCATCCCAACAAATCTGCTCTGGAGTAGGTGCAGCAGAAACAGCAGCACGAACAGGAATCTGCGGAATATCTTCGACACCATCTTCATCAGCTCCAGCACCCTTATTTGCAGTACCTGTTGTTACAGGTGTAACATGACGTCTTTCAACACCCTGCACAATGTTCCACAATCCTTTTGCAACCAATACATGTCGTATCATATAAGCCCATAATGGGTAGTTGGTACCATCCAACTTATCCTCAACAACCAACATACGGAATACATCATTGCTTTCAACCATGGCCGGTGATTAAAATACCTTGATGCAGAAAATTGACTGTATCTCAAAAAGTTGAACAGAACTGCCCCAACAAATTCTGCTAGACCTGTAGCAGACTTGGAGACGCTTATACTGGCGAACAAAAACTGGTATATACCTTTGGCACAAAAAGATGAAATAGCCTGCACAAGCACTACGATAGTGTGTTCGGAGGCCGAAACGAGCTCAGACCGCGATTTCGGCACCACACAGCAAAGCTGTTTTGATCTTTGAAACAACCTGAGTATGCTCACCAAATTTCGTGCGAATCTGAGACTGTAAACGGAGAAGTGTCGACGGCGCCCTAGATGAAGCGACGACCTGCTCTGATACCAATTGTTGGAGTTAGACGTCTATGGAAGCACGCGAACAACACAGGGAAGAAGAAGAAGCTTGGAGCACAACACACAATACTGAATGTATTACTAGAGAATGTACAAAGATAAGTAGCCTATTAGGGCAATAGGCGTATATACAAGCCGGGGGAAAAAAACCTCCTAAAGAGGGAGAAAAGTGCCCCGGCGGTCCTAGTGTGTTCACACACATCACTACCTAAATATATCAACAAATATGACATAAAATAAAGGTTATATAGAATAAATATATGAAAACATCTCAATAATTATCAACCAACAACATCAAGAAGGTATTTGGGATGAATATATAATGAAAGACACACTTGACATGTTGAAGCTATCTTTTGCATCCACGATGGCGAGATATGAAATATTTTCTCATCATTATTCTCTTTGCCTTACTCTAACGAGCATCTTATTTATGATCAATCATTTGATAGTTTCCTCATATTTGTTTCATATGATCACTCCTATTCTTAGCAATCAACTCCTTACTTATTAGTATTTCCTAAATCAAAGAAGTTGAACAAGGATGAGTAATTGATATGATTGTCTGACTCTCAAAAGATAAGAGGCGATGTGCACTCACACAATTGATGAAATATTTTGAAGAAAAAACTTACAGGGAATGCAATAAAGCAGAACCTATTTTCAAAGATGTGTTTTTATTACCTTAATGATTGAAAAATATGTGGAGTAATGGTCCCTCTTTTAGTTAATCATGATCTGGACAACGTAATAGTACATTTATTGAAAAATACATATTCACATTTTACCCGATAATATAATAAAATGTTGCACATGTTATATTAAAGAAACATTCACATCGAAAAATAAGAAACAATAAAATAATAAGTAATTTATAATTTTATGATACAAAAATAGCATGAAACATGGAATAAAAATGTTAAAAATTGAGCTCTAAAGCAACCTGCATCAATAAATTTCCACACACACTCACAATGAGATAGAAGTGAACATGTGAAAGATAGATTGCAAGCCTAAATCATATGTATGATTGGCTATCATAGTTTGAAAATGAAGCAAGTGGGCAAGAATGGATTGCATACTTAATTCAAAAACAAAAACATAACTTAATCTAAGAAGCTCAAGCAAACATGGACACCTCATATATATATATATATATATATATATATATATATATATATATATATATATATATATATATATATATATATATATATATATATATATATATATATATAGATATACACGTATATATACATATATATGTATACTTTATGGGTGTCTTTCATCCTTGATTGTATTTAAAAAACCACCATCATAAAAATTAAGGCTATATGTTCATTTCAGTTATGTTTTGAATTGTGTGTATGGTATTAACTAATGAAAAGTCTTGTTCTATTGATTTTTATTATTGTTTATATTAAGCATGTGTTTTATTACTTTAATTATATAATTCATTCATATTTATGTGTGCTTGTGTGTATATAAAATGTATATATGCACATGTAGGTATATATCTATATATGTGTAAGTGTGTCTATATGCATGTATATGTATGTATCTATGTATATATATGTACATGTATGTATGTGCATATGTATGTGTATATGCATGTATCTACATGTGCCTGTGTAAGTGTATGTGCATATGTAGGTGTATGTGCATGTGCATGTGTATGTGTGTATATGTATGTATGTATGTATGTGCATGTATATATGTAAGTGTATGTGTATGTGCATGTATATGTGTGTATATGTATCTATGTGCATGTGCATATGTGGATATGTACGTATGTGCATGTGTATGTGTGTGTATATGCATATGTGTGTGTACATATGTGCATGTATGTGTGTAATATGTGTGTATATGTATGTATGTACATATGTATGTGTATATGCATGTATGTGCATGTGCATGTGTAAGTGTATATGCATATGTATGTGTATGTGTGTGTATATGTATGTATGTGCATGTGTAAGTGTATATGTGTATGTATGTGTATGTGCATTTGTATGTGTGTGTATATGTATGTATGTATGTATGTATGTATGTATGTGCATGTGTAAGTGTATATGTGTATGTATGTGTATGTGCATGTGCATGTGTATGTGTGTGTATGTGTGTGTATATGTATGTACGTGCATGTGCATGTGTAAGTGTATATGTGTATGTATCTGTATGTGCATGTGCATATGTATGTGTGTGTATATGTATGTATGTGCATGTATATGTGTAAGTATATGTGTGTATGTGCATGTATATGTGTATATGTATGTATGTGCATGTGTGTGTACATATGTGCATATATATATGTGTATATATGTGAATGTGTGTGTATATGTATGTATGTGCATGTGTATGAAACATGCATGTGCATGTGGATGCATTTCCATTTGCATCCATGTGTATATGCATCCATGTGTATATGCATGCATGTGAATGTGCATGCATGTGGATG
The DNA here is from genome assembly GCA_020310875.1 of Ceratopteris richardii. Classification (NCBI taxonomy): domain Eukaryota; kingdom Viridiplantae; phylum Streptophyta; class Polypodiopsida; order Polypodiales; family Pteridaceae; genus Ceratopteris; species Ceratopteris richardii. The sequence continues at coordinate 32,615,303 of CM035418.1, read as the reverse complement.
TACATATACATGTATTTAAGTATGTGTTAATGTGTGTATGTGTATGTATATATGCAATAATGCATGCATGCAACCCTTTTTATGTGGTTGTAGAAATGTTTGTGCATATGCATGTGTATGTGTGTGTATGTGTAAGTGTATGTGCACATGTATGTTTGTGTATATGTGTGTGTGTATGTGCATGTGTATATGTGTATATGTGTGAATGTGCATATTCATGTATAAGTGTATATGTGCATATCAATAAGTGTGAGGATGCTAACTAATGAAAATAACACAATTCAAATGATATACAAAGAATGGAAATTGTATGTACAATAGTTAGCCATATTTTTTGCTTGGTTAACTTCTTGAATGACTTGCAATAGAGAGAGAGAGAAGAGAATTCAAAGAGAAAAAGAGGTAGAAAGAGAGAAATAGAGAGAGAGAGACAATAAGATAGAGATTAGACAAAACAACAATTTAGCAAGCAATTGTTTCATGTCATAAGTGCAACGCAATTGTGAATGTTGGAGAGCTCTTTGATCAGATGCATGTAGATGCCGATCGACGAGCCTCCAATGTTTTTATTTTTTTCATCAAAAACCCATCGTGTAACCGCTTATGCGGTGCAAACTAGTGTCACATTTTTTTAATCGTCGCTTTAGCGATGCTCCACGTAACTGTCGCATTTTTTGTCGCACCACACGTCGATAAAAACATCAATTTTTTTGTCGTTTAGCCAATGTTCTGTGCTTGATGCTTGTTGCGATGCTTTATGCAATTTTATAGTGACAAAATTGTGTCACGTTAACCGTCGCTATGTGCCCGTATTCCTTTTCGTGATTGTTTGAGCCGAGGATGGGGGCCCCAAGAGGCTTATCAGCTTAGAAGGAAGAATCTTTGCGCGCTTCATCTTTTGAAAAGGAATTATACATGACATTCCAACACAAGACCAATGGTCAACTAATCCCAGAGAATCAGTGCCTTGAGATACCTAATGCCCTGGACATGACATTAGAGCATGATGGACTTTGAGTAGGCTGAACACCATCTAAGCTTTCGAGTAAGCTCAACACCATCTAAATTGCATACTTGATGTGTTCTTGAAAAGAAAACGCCATACCCCACAAAGAAGTGTCAGCTCAAAGGATTCATCTGCACCTAATTCAGAGTCTTCCATCTCCTCATTGGTAGCAAGTGAAGCTATACCTATAACCATTAAGCACCAATTTAAGCTCTTTCATACACCCCAACCTACAAAAAAACAAGGTAGGAATTTGAGCAATGCCACTTGGCCTCGTACAATTATCCAATATATCTCTATTCGTTCTTGCTTGTTTGATTATTAGATTTTTAGACATTGGAAGAGGTGGGGGAGACCTATGCAGTTCGTTAATTTTTTAGAATGCACATTACCCTTCATTGCAAATGAAGTCCTCCCATTGTTCCCTTCAATGAGTGCCCTGCATTCATGGATCTCAATATCGTATCACTTCATACGATTATATGCACATGTTCATGGTTTTCCTTACATCGCACCCCCTATGGCTGTATAAGTTTATATGGCCTCTCATGCTTTCTCTATATGGAAATACTTCATTTCTTGATGCATTTTCATCTGTTTTATTGTTTGAAGCTTCACTTCCACTTGCCAAAGTGGGTAATGCTCCACATGTTGATGACGCTATTGATGATGATTATTTTCCTACATCTATTACTACTCCACCAAAATGCCTTATTGCTTTCGAACGTTTGGCATCTCCATTCAATAAGAATTCCTACGATGATTATGTGATTACTTATGATCCACTTCTTCCACTCGTTCATGACATCGATGGTGATGAGGACGACACATTGCTTTGAACATGTTGCTTACAATATTTTGTGGATTTCTTATATGGGTTATGGTCGAGTAAGGAAAATCCCAGTCACATGGAGGATTGTATTTCTAGCCCTATGTTTTTGACATTGGGTATGGTATGGTGACTTTGCATATGGAAGATCCATTCTAGTCAATCGACTAGTGAGCCTTTCTAGCAATGAACTTTGCACAAATTTACAATCAGCTAGAGTCCGATCTTCACTTGGGTACAACATGATAAAACCCCATCACTCAAAAGTACCTCAGGCTTGTCTAGAAACCATGCAAGAAGAAAGAAATATGCTATCTCCCAAAATAGTGAAAAATATAGTCTTTGATCATTCAAAACATGATGCATTCGAATTGATGACACATAAATATCTATATTAGATAACCTGGGAGAATCGAGTAGATGTTGAGCTTTCCAGACAATCGATGTCTATAAGTTTGCTTCGGTCAAGCTTCATTCAACAAATTTGACAAGGGACAGGACAACAAGATTTTGCTATAATGAACTTCCATCCAACACATCCGACACAACCAATATCACTTTGGAGGGAGCCTTGTTTCCCTTCCTCTTTCCCTTTGGCCATGGGCATTATCAAGGCAATAAGTATTCCAAGGAATACCAACTTGAGAATAATGATGCCATTCTCAATCTACACATTGTACAAGCCCTACATTCTAATGATGTACCTAGTTCAATCACAGTCGCAAATAACACCACCAAGACAATATTGCAAAGGTGCATAGATAATTACAAGGGATAAAGCATAAGATCAACTCAACATGACGTAGTCAAGAACATCATCTGCTTCATCTTATCAAAAACTCCAACTTGGCATTGACAATATCTTCGAGACCTTATTACTATGATCAATACATAAGGGTTTGCAAAATCCTTTCTCATCCTGACAATAGACAAGGTTTCATCTATGAGGTGGAATGAAATTGAGAAAATCAACAACATTTTCAGGCATCATTCACATGGAGAGACTACCCCATAAAGTCTACTTCTTTGTTCCATAAGCACTTGCATAACTTCATGCAAATGTTTTCCAAGGGAGTAAAATACTTGGCCATGTAAAACACTATGTCATCATGTACAAGATTCAAAAAAAGAATCATTTCACTCACACATGGTAATTTGGATCCGCACGGAGGTTGCAAATCTAACTAAAACATCTATCATGAAGAAAGGATGCTTCATTTTACCAAAATACATCCCTCATAGACATGCTTAGAAGATGCCTCTAGTTTGAGAAAAGAGACACCATTTCAAGTTTATGGAGGCAAGGCAAACTAGCAAGAGTCAAGTGACCAATGCGTGCATGCAAAAGTTTTGCATCTTAAATGGCCTAAGAATCATGAACTATACATGCTGAATCATTCTTAGATTTTGCATAATCTATGAGCTTATAGAGCCCATGATATAAAATGCCAGAATCAATGACATTTTCATTGTTTGAGATATCATGAATTATATACCTATCATCAATAAATTTAACTTCAGACCAATTTTTTCTAATGACAAAACTAATAATACTTTTTTCTTGATGCATGGTACATATTGGTCATGTGACAGTGTGAAAGTACTTCCATCAGCAATAGTGAGAATGATCTTTCCAAATCCCATGACAATATCTGAGGAGTTTTTATCACATGTGACAATATATGCTATAGGAGAAGGCTTATATGAAGTGAAGAAATTATGATACAATGTGATATGTTTGGTTGTATCACTATAAAAATACCAAACATCAGAGTCTATCGTAGACATAGAATGCTCATTAGAAGATGGGTCATAGTTTCAATGAATAGTAAATATGAAGAAATAAAAGCATTAAAGGAGAATGGCACATGGCATCAGGTACCTAAGAGCGAATTAATGAATATTGTAGAAAACAAATGGGTCTACAAAACAAAAAGGAATGTAGATAGAAGCTTGGGAGGTAGAAGGCAAGGTTAGTAGCAAAAGGTTTCACTCAAAAGCACGATGTAGATTACGAACAAAACTTTAGTCCAATGGCTAATAATATTACTCTCAGGACTTTAGTGTTTGTGTAATATTCCAAAAGATATATACCTTCATAAGTTCAGAGTAATCCAAACTTATGAACCCAAGATAGAGAACACAAACACATACACACTAGAAAAAAAACTAACAAAAGCAAGAGACTACACAAAAAATAGGACCAAAATAAGACACGAAAAATACAAACAAGAAAGAAAACCAAAACGAAAAGAGCCACACTAAAAATAATAATCAATAATTTTTAAATAAATAAATAAAATAAAATACAATTATTTATATATATATATATATAATAAATTAATTAATTTAAAAATAATATGAAGATTAATAAATAAATAAACAAATAAAATAAAATAAAAAATAAAAAATATATAAAAATAAAATTTGATTAAAATTTAAATTATAAAATAAAATAAATAAATAATTTACTTGGCACTCATGTGAGTAGCCACTTGGGAGTATCTATGATGATAGAGAGATCAAACAGAAGTACGTGCACAGTTGGGGGGAATAATAAAAAAAGCTCTCCATGTTTCTTCGCTCTGTCGGCTAGACATTCATCTTGGAGTTTGTGCAGATCTACTCCCAAAAATAGGAGGGTCACAAGAGGACTATGATCAACATTTGGTATCGGAGCATTCATCTTGGACATTCATCTTGGAGTTTGTGTGGACCTACTCCCAAAAATAGGAGGGTCACAGGAGGATCTACGATCAACATTTGGTATCCTCAGTGGGGATTGGGAGATACACTTAAACGCAGCTATCAAAACAACACACTTGAATTTGAAAAGAATGGAAGTAAAGTTTGTATTCAAGGAGAGAGAGATGTACCTAGTGCACCTCTCATTTCATCCTTAGAGTTGTATAGTCTTTGTTATTCTCAGCATGTACAGGAGACGTTTTTATTGTATAGTCACGATATTGAGCATTGTACAGACAGTTCATCTGATGTATATTTTCATGCTAGGAATGTAAATATGGACACGACTTTCTATTATTCTTTCTTGCAAGAGTGTGTGGTTAAAAGTTTTAAGGATCTTATGTTTGAGTATAGAGATGTTTTTCCCACTGACTTACCTAGAGGGCTACCACTTGAGAGAGGGGACATTGACCATCCCATTGAGGTAGTTACTAACACTAACCCTATTTGTAGGCCACCTTATAGGCTTAGTGTTTCTCAACATGAGGAGGTTGAGAGGCAATTGAAGTATTATTTAGATAAGGGCTTCATTAAACCTAGTAACTCACCTTGAGCATCGCCAATGCTCCTAGTTAAAAAGAAAGACGACTCTATGAGGCTACGTATAGACTATAGAGCACTTAATAAGGTAACTATCAAAAATAGGTTTCCAATGCCTAGATTGGAAGATCTATTTGATCAGTTACATCAAGCTAGGTATTTTACCAAGCTTGATCTTAGATCAGGATATCATCAGATTAGGATTAGGGCAGAGGATGTCCCTAAGATTGCATTTAGGACTAGATATGGGCACTATGAGTTTTTGGTGATGCCTTTTGATCTCACCAATGCTCCTGCTACCTTCATGAAGCTCATGAATAGTGTTTTACGGCCCTATCTAGGATACTTTGTAGTAGACTATTTGGATGACATTCTGATCTATAGTGCATCAGAAGAGGAGCACTTGGAACACTTAAGAAAGGTATTTCAAGTGCTAAGGGAAAATTCACTCTTTGCTAAGGAGGCAAAGTGTGAATTTTCAAAACAGAGGTTAGATACCTTGGGCATATAGTCTCCCAACATGGAATCCAGATGGATCCTAAAAAAGTAAGGGCTATTATGGAATGGCCACATCCAAGGAACCTGGAAGAGCTGCATATCTTCCTAGGCTTATCAGGTCTCTATCAAAGATTCATTAAGAATTATGCCAAAATTATTGTCCCGATGATAGAACAACTTAAAGTGAAAGGGAAAGCCTTTCATTGGGGAGACGAAAAGAAGCAAAGTATGGAGAAATTAAAAGTAGCAATTGGTACAGCTCCACTTTTACATATAGCAGATCCCAACAAACCCTTTGTGGTTGAGACTGACGCAAGTGATTTTGCCATAGGAGCGCTTTTAGTACATGATGGTCGACCAGTAGCTTTTGAGAGTAAGAAAATAGAACCGGCTCAGAAGAATTACTCCGTCTATGAGAAGGAGTTGTATGCAATTGTTCATGCTTTGAAGAAGTGGCGTCATTATTTATATGGTGCCAAAGCTACGATAGTGTTTGATCAGGAGAGCATTAAGTGGCTCTCTAATCAAACAGACCTTAAAGTTCATAAGGCCCATTGGGCACAGACCCTTCAAGAGTTTGATTATGAGCTTAGGTATAGGAAGGGAAAGTTTAATGTAGTAGCTGATTCACTTAGCCGCATGCCTATGCTCAATGGACTGAGTTTTACTCAGATCACTAGTGAGCTACTTGAGTCCATTAGAGGGAAATGTAGGCTTGATCCTGCATATTCCGAGATAGCCATAGAGAATGGGGATCATGATATATGGGTTTCCAGTAAGGATGGAGTATCGATGGGTACTCAAGAGGGATTCAAGTGGAATAATTACAGTGTCCATGATGGATATTTGTTATATAAAGGTAAGGTGTGTGTCCCTAGAGATCTTGAGATGAGACAACATATTTTGTATGAGTGTCATGACACACCTAGTGCGGGACACCTAGGAGTTAACAAGACTTATGATCTTGTTAAGAGGCAATTTTATTGGCCTGGACTTCATAAGGACATCCTAGAGTATGTGCTTAAGTGTAGTAAATGCAAGGTCAACAAAGCTGAGAGATTGAGGATTGGAGGACTACTCCACCCATTGGATATTCCTAATGGGAAGTGGGAGAGTATCTCCATGGACTTTATAGTCGAATTACCTAAGACACAGAGAGGGCACGACTCGGTCTGGGTAATTGTGGATAGGTTAACCAAAATGGCTAGGTTTATTTTGACACGTACTATAGTGAAGACACCAGAGTTGGCTAGAATTTTTGTAGAGAACCTATACCGGTTATATGGTCTTCCTTTAGACATAGTTTTTGATCGGTATAGGAAGTTTACTAGCCACTTTTGGAAAGCAGTCTTCAAAAGCTTGGACACAAAACTTAGCATGAGTACGGTCGAGCATCCACATCGGATGGGCAAACAGAGAGGGTTAACCAAATCCTAGAGGATATGCTCCGAGCATATGTGAATGAAGGGCAAACTAATTGGGAAGAGTACTTACTTATAGTAGAGTTTGCATATAATAGTGCCAAGCACTCTTCCACTAGGCATAGTCCATTTATGCTTATGTATGGGTTTCAACCAAGAGCTCCTTATGCAGTAGGCTTGAAGAATGAGAAAGTTCAAGCTGCAAAGGACTTCTTGGAAGAGATGAATGATATGCTTAGGCTTGCTAAGGACAACATTAGGAGAACTCAGGATAGGGCTAGAGCCTATGTTGACCCTCAAAGGAGAGACATCAACTTTGAGGTAGAAGAACAGGTCTATCTTAGAGTTCCATCTAGGTCTCAAACCATGAAGACGAGATCCTATCCAAAACTATCTCCTAGGTATTGTGGACCTTTCCAAATACTTAAGAGAATTGGAAAGATGGCTTACCAGCTCCAACTTCCAGAGAATAGTCAAATCCATCCAGTTTTTCATGTTAGCGGGCTTAAGAAAAGGCTGGGTGAATATGACAACCTCATTCCAAATAGTGAGATAGTAGAGCCTATTTCTGTTCAATCTATTCCACATGAGCCTGAGAGCATACTACGCACTCGGAAAAAACGGACTAGAAGTCACTTATATAAAGAGTGTCTAGTAAAGTGGAACGATAGTTAAGAAGATAGTCCCACATGGGAGCGGGTTAGCACCCTTCAGAGACGGTTTCCTAATTTTATTCTACCTTCCCAAAGGTCTTCTTAAGGGGAAGGATATGGAGAAACAACACAGAGATATGACCATGTACATGAAGTACATGGGGATATAGTGGGACTGCTATTTCCATTATTTCTCTCTTTCTGTTAGACTTTCCAATCCCATTTTTGAGGACATAAATGGAACTAAGGGGAAGGAAATGTTATGTGAGAGAACTCTTAGGCTCTTAGGAAAGAGGTATGAACTACCTCTTATCCTTTATTAGATGGGCTCACACATGAGTGCCAAGTGGCACTCATGTGAGTAGCCACCTGGGAGATAGAGAGATCAAATGGAAGTACATGCATGGCTGGGGGAATAATAAAAAAAGCTCTCCGTGTTTCTTCGCTCTATCGATTGGACATTCATCTTGGAGTTTGTGCAAACCTACTCCCAAAAATAGGAGGGTCACACGAGAATCTACGATCAACACAAAACAAAAAGTATCAAAATTAAACTTTATCGTGCATAGCTTGGACAAATAGCTATGACATCCCTACTCACGTCATCAGTGCCCTAGAATTTAATAAAGAGTCTTTCTAAATAAAGATCTCTAACCAAGTCAACGAACTGAGTTTCTATCACTTCTGAAAGTGAAGGGCAAACTTAGCCATGATAAAGTCTTGCACAAAGAACAAACAAATAATAAAAAAGAAATTAAAATAAGAATTATAAAAATTAAAAGTAATGAATATATAAATAAATAAATAAATATATATAATATTAAATATTTAAAAAATTAAAAATAAAGAAATAGCTATATAGTACTAAAAGTAATAATAATAATAATAAAAATAAAAGAACAATAGGCTAAAATAAAACTATATATAAAGAGCGAAAGAACCCCCATAAAATACCTTATCATTAATCAATATAAAGTTCCCCTTTTCTATTGAATTTACTAATGATTAATTTGAACACATGAAAAGAAGAAGAACCATAAATGAACTTGTTACGAAGTAAGAAATTCCTTACTTTCTTTGAAACTTTCTTGAATGAATACCCTTTTTGAACAAGCAAAGAGATTAGTTGACAACACTAAACTACAAATGAAGACAAGCTTGAACATAGACGAGAAAATCTAAACGATTGAGAGCAAACAATGCTATACTTTGCTAAATGAGAAATATTTGAATCAATACGAGGCATTCGTATCATGTTGATGCTAGCAAATTCCGATTCTAATCTTTTATCATAAATGTCTACTTCCAAACCAAAAGGAGATTGAAATATTTTTAGATAATCACCATGTGAAGTACAATTTAGCTCACAAATTTTTTTGGGATAAATACCACCACCAAAAGCATCATTGTTTAAATACAAAAAATCTTGAAAAGAACTAAAATCAGGAACAAACAGATCATCTACAAAGCATCTAATATTAGAAAGTTAGTGTAAAATGATAGGATGAGTATTAGCTAAAACAAGCGTTTCCATAAATTCAAATTCATAAGTAAAAAGATAAAAATTAGCAAGAAAGACAACACAATTTGTACCCATAGGAATTCCAATACATTGCTTGAATAAAGTATCACCAATTGAAATATACAAGTTTTCTAAAAGAAAATCTAACCAAAGAGTAATGTCAGTTTTATCTACTATTCTAGTATAACGTTTCTTTCTACTATCTATATCTACGGACTTGGATTTCAACCATAAATAATTAAAATTCAATGCAAACTTTTCTACCAAAAGAGCCTTACATCTATATTTGGTGAATTTAAAAGAGAAAACTTTCCTAACTAAAGAAGAAATCCTATGTTTTAAATCATTCAAATCTAACTTTGTATCCAAAGTGGTGAAGTCAAAAGTTTGAAGCCCTAAAGGAATAGATTTTTCTTCTAGAGTTCTTGAAGAGTTGAGAGACTTTATTACAGGAATAACACCTAGTGATTTATCTAAGGTCCAACTAGAGGAAGTTGGCACATCTGCATCTTGAGTAATTCCTTTCAAATATCATGAATAGTACGTAAAATGACTTTAAAACAATTGCTTAACCAAAAACATCTGTGAGAGAAGTATTACAAGATGCAGCTATAAATCTTGGTTTGATGGGATTCTTATGGAATTTCCAAATTGTATATAAAAATCATAAGTTTTGATACAATTTGAAACCATAAGATTTACAAAAATCTTGATGACTTGAAATAACTTCTCCAGAAGAAACATTGCAAAACTGATATGTAGAGTAGTGAGTTTCTTTCATAAGGCACTCTATATAAAACTTTTTACAAGTAAAAACAAAATTATTAGTACATTTATCCACATAAGAAATCACAAAGTTTCCATGAATATTTTTTAGTGAAGTCAAATCACTTATTGATAAACTATCTAATAAGGGGAATTCATCTCTAAAGCTAAATCAACATTCATAGAAACTTTCTTCATTACTATTGATTTCCAATGTGTAAAACTTCCACGAATACCTAAAGATTCTGAAATTTTAGAATGAAAGTATGAATGCCCTTTTCTATATCTTTAAGGATTCAAGCATTCTCAGATGTATGAAGTCTAAATTTTGTTCCTCTAGAAAAAAGTTCTCTCAAGCTACTAGTAGGAAGAATAGAACAATCGGCAGAAACTATATGACCTAAATCCTTGTTTATGAAAGAGGAAAAGGAACCATTATTGCAACAACAAGTTCTTCTAGAAATTGACAATCTATCTTGCTCTTTCATATTTATTCCAATATCATTGTAATTGAAAGCTTTTTGATGCAAAGTTTTCATATATTTGTATGTAACCAAAGGATAGACCCAAAGCTTTGTAACATAAGAAGCAAGAGATTCTATCACTTCTTTTGATTTCAAAATAGAATTCAAACAAACTTTATCTATTCTTGGAGAAGTAAATATAATAATGAGTAAAACTCTAGTTGAAATCGGAGGATTATGAGAAACACAAGAGGATTTTAGAAATTTGGATATGAGAATTTGAAGTTGAAGACTATGGGATTTTCTAAGACTTAAATCCTCATGAGAAAAATTTTCCAAGATATATAGAAGTTTAAAGAGGATTCTTTTGTTATACTTTTCAAAGATTTTGAAAGAAAAACACCCCTCTTGCATAATTCTATCCAAGAAAATTAATCTTCCTTTAAGATCACTAAGCTTAAGAGATTGATCATTCAAAGAGCTAAACAAAAGATCACTAGAAGATGATGATGGCGAATCCTCATCCGCAGACTCTAAACTATAGTGTGAACTATAGAACCTATGGGAAGATGAAACAAAAACATGAATATTACGAGGTGGAACCCAAATTTCTATATGTCGAGAAGATTAGATGGTTGAGGAAAGTTTTGGATATCTACGCCATAACGTAGAAGTTTTCTTATCGATAGATCTACTCTTACAAAGGCTATATTTTCCTTCTAAAAGTATTTAAATTTATTATTATTGAAAAAATAAAATAAAATAAAATCAAATAAATAGAAAAATTAAGAAAATAAAAATATTTTAAAAATAATTAAATAAAATAAAATAAAAAAATAAAATAAAATAAATTTATTAGAAAACAAAACAAACAAAAACAAAAACAAAAAAAGAAGAGAGAAGGCAGATACTCACATACATACATACACATACACATCCAAATCCGCACATACACAAGCATACATTCTCACATTCACAAATTGACACACCCAAATACTAAAGTATAAAGAGATTAGTTGTCGAGGTGTACACATCGTAAAGACATATTTCCAATAAGCACAAACAGCTGGTCAACTTCACATTGATGGTCAACTTCAAGAAGATGTGCATATGAGTCAACTAATAGGATATGAGAATGGAAAGAATCTTGATCTTGTATGTAGGTTGAAGAAGGCTTTGTATGGCCTTAAGCAATCCCCAAGGGCTTAGAATCAAAGGTTGTTAGATTAGTTGAGCGAGTGTGGATACCATCCAAGTGTCGCAGATCCACCTTTGTGTTGATATATTTAGATAGTGATATGTGTGAACACACTAGGACCGTCGATCACTTTTTTCCCTATTTAGGAGGTTTTTCCCATTGGCTTGTATATACGCCTATAGCCCTAATGGGTTACTTATCTTTGTACATTCTAGTGGTAATACATTATGTATTGTGTATTGTGCTCCAAGATTCTTCTTCTTCCTTGTGTTGTTTGCATGCTTTCGCAGACCTCTAACTCCAACAATTGGTATCAGAGCAAGTCGCCGCTTCATCTAGGGCATCGTTGGCACCTCTCCGGTTGCAGTCTCAGAATAGCATGAATTTTGGTGAGCATACTCAAGGTGTTTCAGAGATCAAGACTACTTTGCTTTGTGGTGCCGAAATTGCGATATGAGCTCATTTCAGCCTCTGAATGGAATATTGTAGTGCTTGTGCAAGCTATTTCATCTTTTTGTGCCAAAGGTATATACTTGTTTTGGTTTGCTAGTATAAGTGTCTTGAAGTCTGTTACAGGATTAGTAGAATTCATCAAGGCAGCTCTGCTCAACTTTTTGAGATACAGTCAATTTTCTACATCAAGGTATTTTAGTCATCGGCCATGGTTGAAAGCAGTGATGTATTACATATGTTGGTTGTTGAGGATAAGTTGGATGGTACCAACTACCAGTTATGGGCTTATATGATGCGACATGTATTGGTTGCAAAAGGACTATGAAACATTGTGTAGGGTGTTGAAAAACGTCTTGTCATTAGGGGAAAAAGTAAGCCCTGCATGGGCCTTGTAAGGATTCCTAATTTTAAGGAATTAAAATGGCTAATCAAGGTGATTAAGAGATTTGGAAATACCACTAGTGGTATTGTCAATTAAAATAAAGAATAAAAAAGAAGAATCTTTAGACAAAGAATTCGTGTGGATTTTAAGCCATTAGATTTGTTTATTGTATGGCCATGATCAAATGAAAAAAAAAGGAACTAGAAGACAAAATAAGACCACAGTCTCTGTCAAAAAAGGACAAAATAGCAAACTCCCACGCGAAGAGAGAGAACATAATATCGTGATTTCGTCTACTGGTAGTCGTCCGATTGCCTTGGATTTTGATGGTGGAGATTGAGAGCCAATCTACTGTCACTAAAAGACAAAATAGCTCCATAGATTGTCACTAAAAGACAAAAGCACGAAAATTCATGGGAAGAGAGAGAAAGAACTTCGGGGTCCGCGTAGCTTTTTGACCGTTTGATGTGAGAGAGGATGGATGGTGTGGATTGAATAGGATGTGATCCATGTAAGGATCAAGTTTCATCCATTCATTTTTCTCAAGATCCAATGGCCCAAATTCAACGTGCCTTTTTTCCTTTTGGAAGCAACCACATCCATTAGATCTAAGCAACATCTAAGGGCTATAATTTAAAGTAGCCCATTTCTTAAGAAATAATCTTAGCCATTGAATATTGAAGGGCATCCAAGGGTTGAGTTTGAATCCCATGTCTTTCAAAAACTACCTGAGGAACAAAACCACAAATTTTAGCTTGTTTATGTGGTTTTGACTAGCCCAAACCAAGGGAAGCCTATACCTAGCCTAGTTGATTAAGAGCCTAGATTGTGGCCACCACCCTCTTCTCATTGGTCCATCACTAATCACTCTCTAATCTAAAAGGCCCATGCAGGGTTCATTTTTTCCCCTAATGTCACACCTGCAACTGTTACAATTGCAGGTACTGAAGATGATGTAGAAGGTATCGAAGATGGTGATATTTTGCAAATTCCTGTTCGTGCTATGGTTTCTGTTGCACCTATTGTAGAGCAAATTCATTGGGATGGCAGAGATGCCCACGCACATGCATTGATAGCTTTGTCTATCAAACGTGCCATTATTCCTTATATTCTCTCTTGTAGAATAGCTAAGGATGCTTGGGATACACTTATCACATTGTACTAGGCTAGGAATGAGGTTGTACCAGGCTAGGAATGAGGCTTGTATTGCTTACCTCTGAAAACAACTGGAGAGTGACCACATGAATGAAGGTGATTCTATGGATAGTTTTCTAACAAAGATCAAGGATTTGAAGGAACAATTGATTTGTATTGATGAAGTCCTTCCTGACAGTTCACTTGTGCAGACTGTTCTGAATGGTCTCCCTGACTCATATCAGAGTTTTGCTTCTACTCTTTGTTTGATGATGAAAGACAATCCAAATGCCTTAACATTTGAAGAGTTAGTTTTTGTTATGTTGCAGGAAGATCAGTCTAGGCATAATAGGTCTGTTATGCGTGTTGCAAATTAAACTTTCCTGGCTAGTGAGAAGGGCAAAGGAAAATGGAGCTCTTCAACTAGTAAGTAGAAATTTGCTAATTCTACACAAACAAAGAAGGAAGACAAAGATTAAGAAAAATCAGAAAAGCAGAAATTATTTTGTAAATACTGTAAAGCAAATGATCATGTCATTAAGAGCTGTCCAAAACTAGCTCCTAAAGAGGCAAAGAAGAAAGAGGCCGGAATGGTTGTTGGAGAGGCCTCTACACCGAAAACAAAGTCTGCTAATCTTATGCAGGATGAAGAATGGGGGTTTACTAATGTTTGTAGTTTTGACCCATCTTCTCATAAGCAATGCATGTATGCAGTAGACTTAGGTGTTTGGTACTTTGATAGTGGGGTGGCAAAACATATTACCTTGCAACATAATTTCTTCTCTTCACTCCAAACTGCCCCTACAGGGAATACTGTTACATGCACAAACAACTCCTCTTATCCTGTTATGGGAGTTGGTAAGATCATTCCGACTACTATTGATGGTAGTTCTTTCACTTTGACAGATGCTTTATTTGTGCCAGGAATAAAGAAGAATCAGTTATTAGTTTTTGCATTAGCCAAGATTGGTTTGGTTGTGAAATTTATTGATGATAGATGTACGGTTCATGATCTGTCAAATGGCGATGTTATTATTGCTTCTGGCATTTTATATCATGGGATGTATAAGCTCATAGACTATGAAAGATCTGTGAATGATTCAGCATGTGCAGTACATGGTTATCAAGCTATGTCAGATACAAAGCTTTGGCATTCACGCTTTGGTCATCTGAATTTTGCTAGTTTGCTACACCTACAGAAATCTGAAATGATGTCCTCTTTGCCCAAACTTGAGGCACCCGATAAACATGTATGTGAAGGCTGTATTTTGGGCAAAATGCAATATTCCTCGTTTCCAAAAGATGGTTTTGTTCGAGCTACATAGAAATTACAGCTTGTTCACAGTGATGTATGTGGTCCTATGCAGACACCCTCTTTTGGAAACTATCTTTACTTCATGACTTTCATTGATGATTTTTCCAGGCATGCATGGGTATATCCATTGAAAGCAAAGTCCGAAGTGTTTATGTGATTCAAACAGTTTTTGGCTTTGGCTGAAAATTTGTCAGCATGTAAAATGGGCACCCTCCGTTCTGATCGAGTGAGGGAATATATGTCTTCTGACTTTAATGCATTTTTGGCTAAACGTGGGATAAAACACCTGTGTACAGTGTCGTATATACCTCAACAGAATGGAGCTTCTGAACAAAAGAACGTCACTCATGGAGATGGCGAGGTGTATGGTCAAGATTCAAGCTTTACCACATAGTTTTTGGCTTGAGGCTATCATGTATGCAACATATGTACTTAACGGATGTCACACTAAAGCACTACAATCTATCACTCCATATAAGGCTTGGCATGGTTGCAAGCCATCTAAAGCTCATTTGCATGTTTTTGGTTGTCTGGCGTATGCATTAGTGTCTGAACAACATTGTAGAAAATTGGATAATAAAGTAGTAAAATGTATTTTTGTTGGGTACAATTATGAAAGTAAAGGCTATCGTCTGTATCATCCACAAATTAAACACATTCTAGTTAGATGTGATGCTGTTTTTGTGGAAGATGCTATTTAGCCATTGCTTTCATGTACTAAGGAGACATCTATTAGCTCGAAAGACATGTATGATACTTTACTGCCTCTTTTTATAGGTGGACAGTCTAGTGCTAGTCCTAATAAGGCAACTTCTCAGCCTTTTCAGGTTTCATGTGATGATGTAGATTATCCCTTTCTCATGCAGCTTTACATGATGCACTTGTTGATGAGAGAGCTGATATTGACGAGGCAAAAACTATGCCAAAATGATTGGTGCAGATTTTGCACGACAGCAAATTAGATGCACCTCTGTCATATCGTACTCGATCAGGCTCTCATAGTGCCTCTTTTGCATCAGATTGCTATGCTGTGGCTGCATCTAATCTCTATGATGAGAATGAACATGTTTCTTTTGATGAAGCACAAAATTCGGAAAATTCGATGGCTACTATGCAATCTAAATATGATGCTATATGGTACTTGGTCTTTATGTGACTTGCCTCTTGACAAGAAGGCCATTGGCACTAAGTGGGTATACAAGCTGAAGCGTAGACGTGATGGAACAATATAATTTTGTGCACTTGCAGCTCATCGTGGTTGGAATGTCAGTTGAACATTAAAACTGCATTTCTGAATGGTGACTTGCATGAAGAAGTGTATGTTTTTAGCCCCATGGCTTTGTGCAAAAAGGGCATGAAAACCAAGTGTGCAGGTTAAGAAAAGATTTATATGGTTTGAAACAAGCACCACGTTATACATGCCTATTTGATTGCACGTGGTTTTGAGAAACAGTCCAACTGAAAGCACCTTGTATCTTAAGCGTGCTAATGATGTACTTCTGATCATTGTGGTGTATGTTGATGAGATGCTGATCACTGGTCCTCGTGAGAAGCATATTGTTGATTTTAATGCTCATTTGCATGCCTCATTTGAGATGTCTGATTTGGGATATTTGCATCATTATTTGGGCATTCAATTTATGCATGTTGATGGTGGAATGGATTTGTGTCAAACAAAATATATTGACACATTATTGTAGCATTTTGGCCTTGAAGACTGTAAAACTATTGCAACTCCTATGGAGACAGGTTTACGATTGAGTCTTCATGATGCTAGAGATGCATTTGATGTTGTTCTCTATCAGCATGCTATTGGATGCTTGATTTACTTATATTGCAAGTATAAAACACATCAAAAGAAAGATAGGAAAAGAGTTGAAAATCTATGACTTAGGAGACTTGGAGTATTTCCTTGGTATAGAAGTTGTTCATGTTAAAGAAGGTATCTATCTACTTCAAAGATAGTACTTGTTGGATATTCACTACAACATATCAAGCGTATACCAAAGCTTTTATGATGGCAAATGCACGGGTGTGACTTTGCCTCGATGTCTGACAGGGGAGCACTAGATTGTGCTCTTTGACTATAGTAGACAAGATTTTGAAAATACACTTATAATTACAAGAACATCCATATAGGGAAAATAATACAAGGATAGGTAAATGATACAAGACATCCCACAACCTGGAACTGATAGATATGGAAAACTGGACTAGAGATAATATTGGAGATCCCACAACCTCGGATCGTAGGTAGGAAACAAGATATGAAATAGATACAAGAAATAACTAGAAAGGATCTCATACTACGAGACTACAACAGGACAAGAAAGGATGTCTACAATACAAGACAAGACAAGGCTAGAGTAAGAGACAAGACAAGGCTAGAGTAAGAGACAAGACAAGGCTAGAGTAAGAGACAAGACTAGAACTCGAACTAGAACTTGAAAGTACTTACTTGGTGATCACGATCCCTTGAGCTCCCAAGACTCGCATTGGCAAGATTGAGAATGAATGTGGCCAATCCTTCCTTGTATAGGTTTTCCAAGGGCGATTACGAATTGATGATGTCATCAATTCGAAGCATGATCACTGGATGTCAGAATCAAGCAAGAAGATAGTCGTTCTTAGGGTTTTGCACGTTTCGAACACAATGGAAGCATTGATTTCTCCTAATTTTGAACCAATCATCAGATATAGGATTCACATGGAATCTGAGATTCAAGATGGTTTCGTTTGTCCATGATATCACCTCCCCCTCAAGCGATGAGTTCCATGAGGAGCGGTCATGTTCTCTGGTCTTGGCTTTGTTGCATTTCTCTTATGGAATTTTCAAACCTTGATTGGTGCTCTCTTAAGGTTTTCTACAGGTTCCCAAGTTCAATCACTAATGTCATAATACTTTCCAATGAATAAGATACTCTAATCTTCCTCGAGATATTCTTGAATCTAGGACATGCTCGACTTCAAATTCTCCATGATCATCAATCTCGATAGGTGGTGAAGGACTAGGTCTCTCCGAGGTCGTGATCACCAAGTAAGTACTTTCAAGTTTGAGTTCGAGTTCTAGTCTTCTCTCGTGCTCTTGCCTTGTCTTGTCTTGTATCATAGACATCCTTTCTTGTCCTGTTGTAGTCTCATAGTACGAGATCCTTTCTAGTTATTTCTTGTATCTATTTCATATCCCTGGAGGGAATTCTTGTACCTATCAGTCCAGTTTCCATACCTATCAGTCCCCGGTTGTGGGATGTCTTGTATCATTTACCTATCCTTGTATTATTTTCCCTACATGGGTGTTCTTGTAATTATAAATGTATTTCCGAAATCTTGTCTATTGTAGTCAGAGAGCACAATCTAGTGCTCCCCTGACATTTTGGCAAGACTGAGAATGAATGTTGCCAACCCCTCCTTATATCTGCTCAATTTGTGATTCACCTCCATTGGAGTAGATGCTACCCTGCAATCATTCATCTTAAACTTGTTTAACAAGTTTCTCAAATACCTTTCTTGAGTCACATACACTCCATGTTGAGTGTATGAAATCTCCATGCCCAAGAAATATGACAAGTCTCCCAAATCACTGATCTTAAATTCTTTCTCCATTTGCTTCTTTAGGCTTTGAATGCCTTTCTCATATGTACCTATAAGAATTATATCATCAACATATATGCACATGTAAATGAACCCATCATCACTTGCTTTAACAAGCAAGCTACTATCTACTTTAGATACTTGAAATCCAAGTTCTTTCAAGAACTTTACAAGTCTATAATTCCATGCCCTTGGGGCCTGCTTCAAACCATACAAAGCTCTCTTGAGCTTGCACACATGATCTGGATACCTTCCATCTCTGAATCCTTGTGGTTGCTCCATGAAAACATCATATGAAATATAACCATTTAAAAAAGCATTCTTCACATCTAATTGACATAATTTCCAACCTTTACATGCAGCAATAGCTATGAGTGTCCTGATGGTTGTCATCTTTGCCACAGGACTATAGGTCTCATCATAGTCTACACCATATGTCTGAGCAAAACCTTTCACAACAAGTCTAGCTTTATACCTAGACACACTTCCATCTGCAAATCTCTTTGTCTTGTAGACCCACTTGCATCCAATGATCTTCTGGCTATTTGGTTTAGGAACCAACTCCCATGTCTGATTCTCTATCAATGCATCATATTCTTCCTGCATAGCTTTCTCCCAATTTTCCTTACCTTTTGCCTCTTCAAATGTAGAAGGGTCTTCATCTGCCTTTATCATATAAGCATAATCTTTGGTAGCCAAAAAAGAAGTGTCATAGCTATACCTTGTAGGTTGCCACTTGTGTCTTGATGACCTTCTAAGTTCTCCACTCCTTTAGGTTTCTGGTCATCACACTCAGGATAAAATCTTGGCATTTCTTCAACTTCAACCTGCACTTCATTATTCTCCTCTTCATCAAATATCTGAACCTTTGATTTACCTTTCTTTTGATTCACAACTTCTTCATCACCTGCATTAATATTGATTGTACATGCATACCAAGTAGCTTGCTCATCAAATGTAACATCCTTTGATACAAGGAATTGTTTTGTGGATGGACTCCACAACCTATATCCCATCTGCTTATCATCATATCCAATAAACACATATTTTTCTGCTTTAGGTTCCAATTTGTGACTTAATTGTGATGGCACATATGCATACGCCAAACATCCAAATACTTTGCAATGGTCTAATGTAGGTCTCTTACCCCACCATGCCTCATATGGTGTCATACCCTGCAAAGCTTTACATGGCAACCTATTAACCAAATAAGTAGCTGTGTTTACAGCCTCAACCCACAAGTAATTTGGGCAATTTTTCTCCTTCATCATGGATCTTGCAAACTCAACAAGAGTTCTATTTCTTCTCTCTGCTACACCATTTTGTTGAGGAGAGTACCTGCAAGTAACCTCTCTTTTTATACCTGCATTCCACAAGAAATCACTGAACTCATTAGAAAAATACTCTCCCCCTCCATCTGACCTTAGTCTCTTCAACTTATGACCTGTAATTCTCTCTGCATACATATGATAAAGTTTGAATGTATTGAATACCTCTGACTTATCTTTGATCACATAGATAGTGATCCACCTAGTAGCATCATCAACATAAATCACATAATACCTTGAACCATTGATACTAAAATCTTTTGATGGTCCCCACACATCTCTGTGTACCAATTCAAGCTTCTCTGAATACATAAAACCATGCTTGGAATAAGATTGCTTATGAGCCTTACCTAATTGACATGCCTCACATCTGTATGTCATATGTTGACCTGCAACATTAGGCAATCCAAGCACTGAACCATTGTTAACCATATCTTTTATACCTCTTTCATTGAAATGTCCAAGCCTCTTGTGCCAAAGATCTAACTCAGAGATCTTATGCCCTCCATAAGTGAACAAGGCATGACCAACATTATCTTGAATCTTCAATGTGAACAATCTTCCTTCTTTCTTACCTGAAACAATCTGTTTATACCCATTGCTAGGGTCTTCCACAAACACTCCTTCATTAGTGAATCTAACTTCATAAACCTTTTCAACAATTTGTCCTACACTTATCAGATTCTTAGGAATTGTAGGAACATACAAGACCTTACTCAAGAGAGTGCTACCATCCTTGGCCTTCATTGATCCAATTGACTTCACATTGTGCTTTGTATTGTCACCTGTTTGAACCACATGATTAGTTATCTTATTTTCCAAATCAGTCATCAAAGCTATGTTACCACTCAGGTGATTGCTACACCCTGAGTCAATGTAGAAGACTCTTTGGTCTTCACTTTGCCTTTCACAAGTTGCATTCATTATCAATGTTGAATCCTCCTTCTGATCTAAAGCATAATTGTAGTAGGTAGTGTTATATTGTTGACTTTGGAATCCTCTACCTGCATTTCTTCCAAAGTAACCTCTACTACCTCTACCTCTGAAATTACCTCTTTGATTTCTGCCACCTCTTCCTCTTGAATTAAAATTCTGATTATATCCACCATTACTCTGAGTATTATGCCAACAATCATTAGCTAAGTGATTTGTCTTACCACAAATCCAGCAAGCCTTGACTCCATCTTTATAACTCCTGCCTCTTTCTCTACCTTTGCCACCTCCTCTTCCTCTTAGGAAGTTGGCTTGACTAGTTGTGCCTTCATCTTCATTTGCTTGTTGCTTCCCTTTGCTATTTTTCTTCTTATCCTTTGAATACATTGCATGACCTGCACTTTTTTCCCCTTCACCTTTGACATCCTGCTCAAAGGTTAACATATGTCCTAGCAACTGATTTAAGTCAGGAGTAAAATGATCAAGTGATAATTTAGTAGACAAAATGAATGGCTTCCATTTGTCATCACCTGTCAACCCTGTGAGAATTTGCCTTACCAATTTATCCTCCTCAATGTCTTCATCAACTGCACCTAATGCATCTGCAATGTCCTTCATCCTTGTTACATAGTCTGAGATGGATTGAGAAGCCTTCTTCTTGAAAGTGGTAAATTCTGCCCACAAAGATGCCTTCATTTGTGGTGTTTTGAAAGTGCTCCTCCAAAGCATTCCATATATCACTTGCACTTTCAAGACCTCTAATGTGAGGTAGCAAGTAGTCATTGACTGCCGTATAGATAATGCTCCTAGCTTGAGCATCTCTCTTCATCCAATTCTTCAAATCTGATAATTCCTCCCTAGTTGGAACACTAGGATCTCTGAACTGAGGCTTTTCTTCTTCACATGTGATGTAACTTATCAAGTCTTTGCTCATAAGATGAGCTTCCATCCTCATTGACCATGCTGGATAGTTCTCTCTATCCAACTTCTCTATTTGAAGAGAATCTCCCATCCTTTCTTCACCTGTATATTGAATTCTTCAACCTTTATGAGTAATAGATGTACCTTTACTCCGAATAATACTCCTTTTGTCTTCCTTGATGTTGTATGACCTCCTTCTCAAGCTTTGCCCTCAAGCTTTCACCTTCTGAGTCTTTATTTGTTGAATTCTTTATATCTGCAGCAGTCGGGGTCCTCCTTCCTTCAATTCTGATGCTTCCTGCTCTGATACCACTGATGGAGAGTGTTAATCTCCAAAAGAACAAGTTAATCTTGTAATTAGAGCACCTCTATAACAAGAATAACTCAAACCTTCTCCAATTTAGAGGATCAATGATCAATTATTAAGATTTTTAAAAAATCTGTGAAGGAGATGACTACACAGAAAGTCTGATGCACATATCTCTCTCATTACCTTACCAATTGTGTAAATTTTTTTATGAAACTTTGCACAAGGTGTTGACTACAGTTTGCGCACCTTCTCCAAGTTGAATCACTCCAAAAGATTCAGTATATCTTGAGAAATGATCTCAACAAGTTACCTATGTCTAAAACTACTCTTCTGAGAAGTCGATTTAGACACCTATAAGTTTTAACACTTGCTTCTCTCAATCTAGAACCAGTTTATGAAAATGCTTTTAGCCACAGATAGCTTACCTTCCAACTTAAAGATTGAGTGCTTTCTTGCTCAAAACTTTACACTGTGGAAGGAGAACTAACCAAAACATTAACATCGAATTTTGTGCCTGTTTCAAGAACCAGTGAACACTTCTTCACATATGAATGTTCCTACACATAATTCTCACAGCCTGTTTACAATTAGGCTCTCAAACTTTAACCATAGACTCATTAACTATGGACTTAGACATCTACAAAAGAATTCTTGAAAAAATCAAGCACAGAAAGAGAATGCACAAACATCGGGCGCAATTTTTCTTCCATTTCTGAAGAAATTTACAACTGAGTGATGAGAGAGACTTAACTCACTTCTAAGATGTCTAATGACTCATAGAACTATTGATTACTCTATTCTCATGCTCTCTCATATTTGCTCTGACTTTTTCCTTGTACATATAGGCAAACATTTACAATATCATGACTATACAAAAGTATAAGTAAACTATCTCTAAATTAATGTGCATATGTGTACACATCTTCATCCTCTGAATATGCACTTCCTCCATGCTTCATATTTTGAACTTTCCTTCAATCTTTGGCTTCCAAATCTTCATTAAAGCTTCAATTGTTGATTGTCCTACACCAACAAGGGACCTTCTAAGTCAATAGGTCTCTGCATTCAAAATCCAATAAGCTTCTCTTCTGAATGAGATGCAACACCATACAAGTACCATTCATGATCTTAGAACACAAATAGAAGGATTAAATCAAGATGTATTGAGCAGTCAAGAGGCTGAAGAGAGAATTTCTCTTGACCACAAGAAGGGCCTTGATGAATGTCAATCCTTGCAGTACAAACTCCGAGATGTGTGTGAGGATCTTAATACTTACCAAGAAGAGAAAATACTTATTTAAGGGACATTGATGTTCATATAGGGAGGTCGAATGAGATGTGTTTGGAATTTAGAAGGTTAGGATCTGTCAAAGACTACCTACAGCTGAAGCTTTCTGAGTTGTTGGCTGAGAGGGTATCTTTGACTAAGCAGCTGAAAGAAAGGATTGAAAGTGTCCATGCCCTTGAAGTTGCAGTTGTTAATTTGAAGAAAGAAATTGCAGCATTAAAGGGAGAATAAGAAAAATACCTTAATCTCAAGGCACAGGTGTTTACAGGCACCACCTCAATGACAATGTTTGGGATTCAACAGCCTCTGGCAGTGAGCCTGTTGAGAAAGTTGTTCTTTGCAACAGAAACATGAAGAAGTATTTCTGATGTTGTAGGCAAGAGCGAATGGAATCACAAACCAAGGGAAAGATCCCAATTAGCTACCTGCCACTCTCCTCCCAACCTTAAATAGCCCTTGCCCTTGGCACCTCTAGAATCTTCTCTAAGGTCCAAACACTCCTCATATGGCCACTCTGAGGAGATGGAATAACCTCGAAGATCCATGCTAGAGCCTTGGCTCCCCCGAGCTTTGGTCCTTGACCCGGCTAGGGTCCTCGACCAAATGCAGGTAGACCAATGGTAGACCATGGAGGTCTAAATAAATCTAACACTCTCTTCCCCTTCTAGAGATCACTGTCCTCAGTGATGAAGGAAGGAAAGTTTTTGCGAGTCAGAGATTCTGATTCCCAAGTAGCATCTGTGAGTGGACGGCTAGTCCATGCTACTAAATACTCTGGAATGGAGTGATTTCTCAACTTTCGCTCCCTCTTATCAAGAACCTGAAAATGGAACATCTGGCTGAGATGCTCTATTTTCTAAAGCAACTAAACCATCTACACAATTCTCATCTCGAGAAATGTATGGTCTCAACTTGTTAACATGGAAAACTGGGTGAACTTTGCAATTAGCTGGCAATTGCAATTTATATGTGACATCACTAATCTTCTTGATTACTATCCAAGGTCCACAAAATCTAGGGGAAAACTGGGGGTTTTGACCCACTGTCAATGATGAACCAAGTGGAACCTGTAAAAACACACAATCTCCCTCTTGAAATGTTCATGGTGCTCGATGCCGATCTACAAATGCTTTCATCCTTTCAACAGCTTGCTGGAGATTGAACTGAGCTATTTTTAAGGTAGCTTGCATATCTGTCAAAAACTGTGAAGCACTCGGAGATTTCCTAGGTAACCCAATGGTAGCTGGACTATGTGGAATAAATCCATAGATCACCTAAAAAGGTGCAAGCCTAGTAGTCTTGTGCTTCCAACTATTATAAGCAAATTCAACTAATGGGAGAAAACTATCCCAATATGTTTGCTTTTCTGAAACATATGCCCATAGCATATCTTCCAGTATCTGATTAACTCTTTCGGTCTGACCGTCTCTCTGTGGATGCTCTCCACTACTCATCTTGAGTTGAACTTGAAGCTTATTGAACACGTGTTTCCAAAAATTTCCTGTGAACCTGGGATCCCTATCTGAAACTATAGATCTAGGTAGACCATGTAGTCTAAAAATATTCTGAATAAATAGTTCCGTGACTTGCGGAGCCTCCACTGATTCCTTTGTAGGAATAAAGTGTGCCATTTTGCTCAGACGATCAACCACTACAAGAATAGCATTCTTCTGTCGTGGTGTCCTAGGTAAACCCATTATGAAGTCCATGGAAATACTATCCCAACAATATTGTGGTATCTCCAATGGATGTAGTAGACCTGGAGAACTAATCCTCTCTGTTTTATTAACTTGACATTTAAAACATTGACTTACATAATGTTTTACATCTCTGACCATCTTTGGCCACCAAAAAGTATGTTTGATCAACTGCAAAGTTTTCTCAATACTAGGATGTACTGCACAAGGTACATCGTGGTTCTCGAAAATAACCTCTTTTCTAAACTTCCTTTCTTGGGAATTGGGCACACAAATCTTTCCCTTTCTTTTGAGCAAACCTTGCTCCACTTGAAAATTTGAGAATGCTTGATCTTTATCATTTTGTGATAACTTGTTGATTATAGACTGACAATAATCATCTTCAATCTATGAATCTTTGATCTCTTGGATCAAACCACTATCAAGAACTGTGAAGCTAATCTGATGCAAAATACGAGATAATGCATCTACAACTGTATTCATTTTTCCTTTTCTATATAGAATTTCCATATGAAATTCTTGCATCAACTCAGCGCATCTGGCCTGTCTCCCCCGAAGATCAGGGTGGGAACAGAAATACTTCAATGTGTGATGATCTGTGTATACTTTAAAAGTTGCACCATATAGACGGTGTCTCCAAATCTTCAAAGCGTGAACTATTGCATATAATTCTTGTTCATGGACATGCCAATTCCTCTGAACTGGAGAAAGTTTCTTACTTTCAAAAGCTACTGGTCTGCCATCTTGAATCAAAACTGCACCAACTACGATGCCACTAGCATCGGTTTCTATTTCAAAAGGTTTTTGGGGATCACTACAAGAAAAAGGGGGGCGTAGCGACGCCCCCGAATCGGGAAAAAAACAAAAACCGTCGCTTATGCGATGAAATCGTCGCATAAGCGATGGTAAAAATTTTGGATTTTTTTTTTTGGCCGAGCCTCGTCGCATAAGCGACGATAGCATCGCATAAGCGACGCTAGACCACAAGCGTCGCTGGTTAGCGACGCACTTAACGACGTTGGCAAACTGCAGAGCGTCGCATATGCGACGCTCTGGAATGTAAAAAAAAAATTCAATTCTCCCGGCACATTTGTGCCGGGCCTTGAACGCGAGGAAGAACACAAAGACCGAGAGAGAGAGAGAGAAAGAGCGCACGCGAGAGGGAGAGAGAGAAGCGAGACTATTGATAGGTATGCGCACACACACATATGTACACACACATATACACGCATAGACACACACACACATACGCATAGACACACACACACATACACACAAATACACACATAGACACACATACACAATGCATAATGCATACACATACACACATGCACACATAATGCATACACATGCACACACATATACACATGCACACACATATACATGCACACACACATACATATGTACACACACATATACACGCATAGACACACACTCACATAATGCATACACATGCACACACATATACACATGCACACACATATACATGCACACACACATACACATGCATAATGCATACACATACACACATACACACATGCACACATAATGCATACACATGCACACACATATACATGCACACACACATACACATGCACACACACATACATATGTACACACACATATACATGCATAGACACACACACACATACGCATAGACACACACACACATACACACAAATACACACACATAGACACACATACACAATGCATAATGCATACACATACACACATGCACACATAATGCATACACATGCACACACATATACACATGCACACACATATACATGCACACACACATACATATGTACACACACATATACACGCATAGACACACACACACACATACACATAGACACACACACACATACGCATAGACACACACACACATAATGCATACACATGCACACACATATACACATGCACACACATATACATGCACACACACATACACATGCATAATGCATACACATACACACATGCACACATAATGCATACACATGCACACACATATACACATGCACACACATATACATGCACACACACATACACATGCACACACATACATATGTACACACACATATACACGCATAGACACACACACACATACGCATAGACACACACACACATACGCATAGACACACACACACATACACACAAATACACACACATACACACACATACACAATGCATAATGCATACACATACACACATAATGCATACACATGCACACACATATACACATGCACACACATATACACATGCACACACATATACATGCACACACATAATGATGCATTCACACACATACACATGCATACACACATAGACACACATATACACTTACACATCCAAACATACACACTCATAGACACACATTCATACACACACACATCCAAACATACACACTCATAGACAGACACACATACACATAGACGCGCACACACATACACACACATAGACGCGCACACACATACACACACATATACACACACAGACACATACACACATAATGATGCATCCACACACATACACATGCATACACACATAGACACACATATACACACACACATATGCATACACACACACATAGAGAGACATACACACACATACACATACATGCATACACATACACACATAAACACATACACACACATAGACACATACACACATAAACACATACACACTCATAGGTACACACACATACACATAGACACACACACATATAGTATATACACACACATGCACACATAGACACATACACACATACACATGCATACACACACATACACATGCATACACACATACAGACACATATACACACACATACACACATACACACACACATACACACACATACACACACATATATGCATACACACACATAGAGAGACATACACACATAAACACATACATGCATACATTTGCATACATAATGCATATGCATATGCATATAATGTACATACATACTTACATGCATACATAATGCACATGCATAGATACATACACACACACAGATACATACACACATAGACACATACACACACATGAACACATACATACTCATAGATACACACACATACACATAGACACACACACATACACACACATACACACATAATGATGCATACACACACATACACATGCATACACACATACAGACACATGTACACACACATACACACATAATGATGCATACACACACATACACATGCATACACACATACAGACACATGTACACACACATTCACACACACATTCACACACATTCACACACATTCACACACATTCACACACATTCACATACATATACATACATGCATACATATTGCATATGCATATGCATACATACATACTTACATGCATATGCATACACACACACATATGCATACATACATACTTACATGCATATGCATACACATGCATATGCATATGCATACATAATGCATATGCATATGCATACATAATGCATATGCATACATAATGCATATGCATATGCATACATAATGCATATGCATATGCATACATAATGCATATGCATATGCATACATACATACTTATATGCATACATAATGCACATGCTTACATACATTGTCATAATGTATACACACACACATACACACATAGACACATACACACATAATTATGCATACACACACATACATATGCATACACACACATATGCATACATACATGCATACACATACACACACATAGATACATACATACACATAAATACATACACACTCATAGACACACACACATACACATAGACACACACACATACACATAGACACACACACATATACACACACATACACACATAGACACATGCACACGTAATGATGCATACACACATACACATGCATACATAGACACACATAATAATGCATACACACACATACATATGCATACACACACACATGCATACAAACATATACACACATATACACACACACATGCATACACACATATACACACACATATACACATACACATGCATACACACACACATGCATACACACATACAAACACATATACACACACACATACACACATAGATACATACACACGTACTGATGCATACACACATACACATGCATACATAGACACACATAATAATGCATACACACACATACATATGCATACACATACATATGCATACATACATGCATACACATACACACTTAGACACATAGACACACATAGATACATACATACACATAAACACATACACACTCATAAACACACACACATACACATAGACACACACACATATACACACACATACACACATAGACACATGCACATGCAATGATGCATACACACATACAAATGCATACATAGACACACATAATGATGCATACACACACATACATATGCATACACACACATATGCATACATACATGCATACACATACACACATAGATACATACACACACATAGATACATACATATACATAAACACATACACACTCATAGACACACACACATACACATAGACAACACACACATATACCTACACACATATACACATAATGATGCATACACACACATACACATGCATGCACACACATACACATGCATACACACACATACACGTATATATATTGATTTCTAACCATTTTGTTTTATATGTTAGGTATTATGGATCCCAGTAGAGAGAGAAAGGCGAAACTCACTCTCATAAAAAGTCTTATGAGAGCAAGAGTTCCGTCAGATACTCTAGGGGCCATAATGCGGGACTACGCAGAGATGTCCGATGAGGAGCTGGATTATACGATCCAGATGCTTACGCGATCAGACGAGGGCTCTTCTGCGGATCCACATGCAGGAAGAGAGCTATCTGCTCATAGGTATGTTTTTTTTTTCATAATTTTTTTTAATGATATTATAGCACATATTTTTATTTATTTCTATCTATCTATTTTCAGGACACCTATACCACCTCCAGCACGTGATAGCAGAGCAGAGACGTTGCCTATGAGGACATGCATAGGCACGTTAGGACTAGAGTGTGACATAGAGCCAGAGAGGAATATTGTATACATAGGAAATGGATTGGAGTTCAAGAGGAGAATGCGTGCACTATGCGACTCTTACCTGCGCTTTATCCACTTACCGTGGAAGTAAGTAAAAGTTTTACATATAAATTGAAATATATATATTTTATGTTTTATTTATATTATGTTTTTTATTTTTGTAGTGAGCATGATGAGAGGGATAAAAAGTACGTGCTCAGTTCACTTGAGACGGAGTTTGGGACAGGGTGGTCTCTTAAATGGTGTTTAAAAGAGATGCGGACACTTATGGCGCATCGTCGTGACAATGCACGGTATGTATGTATATGAGAGAGAGAGAGAGAGAGAGAGAGAGAGAGAGAGAGAGAGAGAGAGAGAGAGAGAGAGAGAGAGAGACAAAGAGCACTAATCTCGATATTAGGGTTTTGAAATCCCTAATTTAAAAACTCTAATTCAAGCTTTTAGCCATATGTTTGAAGTATATGTACACCTCCGATGTCCTACTAGAGAGATGTCTCTCCTCCCAACCTTATGCCTCTATATATAGCTACTCGAATCAACGAGGATCATGATTCATAATATATGTAAAGATATATACACATTATGTAGATAGGATACATAAATATAAAATGGAGTAGATATATTATGCTTCACACATACATGCCTAAATGCACACATAAATATATATATACATACTAACATATTTACATGTACATATTTACACATACATGTACATGCCTACATGCACACATAAACATATATATACATGCATACATATTTACACATAGACACATATACATATATACATGTACACAATTATAAACACTTGCATATATTACGTACATGGATACATGAATATTTTACATAAATGCATATGCATATTTAACACATGTATACATATATCACACACATGCAAACACATACATATACATGAAATACATATATATGCATACTAATATATGTATACATATAATACACATGAATACACACACATATGCATACATACATGATAAAAATTTACTCCTCGAAGATAAAGCTATATATAAAATAATTAGGCATACCCCCGAGCTTCATGTTCTAACTTAGAAGAACATGATTTCATCTCTCTAGTAGGATTCATCGTTATTCAAGTTAAAAAAAAAAACCTATTATCTTATATCCATTCAGAAGCTTCAAGTTACTATCTAATCTGCTCATATGTTTTCATTATTGCCATCATTTTGGTAAGACATCAATATAGTCTCATCTTCATTATCCTTATTGATTTCATTTATTTCTTCTATTGTTAAATCTATGTTCTCATGAATCACATCATCTATTGGTGGATTAATATCTATTTCTGGTAATTCCTCTTCCTCATCAGTAGAATCAGCATGTAGAGAATTATCCTCTTCATCAAAAAGATTAGTATCATTATCACGTATAATGAGTCTAATTTCTATTCCAGATGTTGATGTATCAATATCTGATGCTGAATCATCAAGAGGACTTTCTTCAATCTCTCTAACAATAAACTGTTCAAACAATGACCTACCTCTAGGTTGCACATGAATGACTTGCCAGCAAGGATGAGCATCTGGGTTTTTATAAAAAAATGCTTGTTCAATATGCATAGGAAGAATATATGGTTCTTTAGTAGATCGCATTACCTTGGAAGAATCAATTGCCCAAAACCCAGATAATTCCTTTCTTATTGTAGAATTACTACCTTTATACTCCGCTCGATACCAGTCAACCTTCAAAATGACCTATCAAAATATATAACAACAAAAACGTCCCATTATTAGGTGCTTAAAAAAATAACTAACTCTAAAAAAAATATATAAACTTTTTTCTACCTGTTTGAATGTACGAAATGAAATTTCGTAGATACCAACAATAGTTCCTACGTAACCAAGTTCGCTATCTATAAGGTTCGTGTCTTTTGAGCTAGCACGTGATAGTTGCTTGAAACAAGCAACAATACTAGAATCCTCTGTTTTACGTAAAGAATCAATGGCTTTGATTCTAATATGCTGTCCAAAAGCCCACATATTAGTGAACATTCGAGCCTGCAAAATAAATTCAATTAGTAAATAGAAACTAACATACATATATGAAAAAAATAAAATATATATTTTAATAAAATTACCTTTTGTTCACAACCTATCATTAACTCTCTTTGCTCATCTGAGATTTCTTCATTAGTTGCGTTGGCACGTTGCAAACGACTATATAGCCAATCTGTGAAAGAAGGTATATCTGTAATCTCATTATTATCGAGATTACGTCTAGATCTTTTGTTTTTTCGCCTTTTACTTTGGAGACTTTGAAGTTCCTCGTACTCGCTAACGAATGCTTGCATGCATTCGCTATTATATGCTACAAAAGTAGAAACATCATTTTTTTCTTGAAATGTAAATAAGAATGGAACCCCCTTACCTGATAATACCTCATCTGTTATTTTTGAAGAAGACTCGTTGGTCCATGCACGTGGAGCTTCTTCATGAACTCTTTCAAGGTACTCACTAACGTAATACATGCACTCTTCAAGCATCCAACCCTTTGCCATGGATCCTTCTGGTTTTGCTCTTTGTCGCACATAACCTTTTAGTATTCCCATAAATCGCTCGACCCAAAACATCCATCGAGTGTTGACAACACCAGCAATCTCTATCTCATCTACAAGATGGACTAGTAAATGAACTTGAATATCAAAAAATGAAGTAGGAAGTTCTTTTTCCATCAAACATAGTAGCTCTTTGCATTCACGTTTTTTTTGTGGGATCAAATTTTTATCGATCTCTTTGGATGTAATCCACCTATACAAATCATAAAAACAATTGTAAAGAAGTTAATTAAAAAATAAAAGATATCCAATATTCATACATA
The DNA here is from genome assembly GCA_020310875.1 of Ceratopteris richardii. Classification (NCBI taxonomy): domain Eukaryota; kingdom Viridiplantae; phylum Streptophyta; class Polypodiopsida; order Polypodiales; family Pteridaceae; genus Ceratopteris; species Ceratopteris richardii. Next base: position 32,582,417 of record CM035418.1, on the reverse strand, counting down.
TTAAATATAAAAGTATCATAATTACCTTATAAGTGATCCAAGACGATAGATCACATCTCGTACTCCTTTCGTTGTACATCCATCGATAACCAAAGGTAAAATATGTTTCAAAAAGTTATGCCAGTCATGGGTCTTTAATCCAGATAAGCTCTTATCATCCATAGTAAACATGTTTTGAAACGATGCTCCATATCCTGTAGGAGTCTTGATCAATTGAATTCTATTGTTGATAGTCTGTATCTCTTTTGTTGTAAGTACCCAAGGAGCCGATGCATAAGTCGTTTCTTGTCGATTCACACATATGTTCATATAATGGTGACCTGGATGAATCGCATGCACAGAGGTTAGTCAAGATAGAGCAGGATTTCTCGGGTATGCAGTAAACCTCTTGCATGTCAATGATGAGCATCTGAACTTTAGGATACAAAGTGGACTACAAATCCTCTACAATAAAGAGACCACGACCAGCATTAGTAATAGTGGATGGAGCAATCATATAGCGATTACCCCAAAAGTTAAAAACCTCTCCATCTAAAGGAAGTGGTCCTCTCTTCCATCCTCCATATCTTCTTCTATCATATGTTTGTACTAAAGAACGATCACGAGCTGGCAATGGATAATCTCCAGCCGTTTCATTCTCTAAACCAGGAGGTAGAGGATTTCTAGAAACCTCTGCTTGTAATTGATGAACAGCAAGTCCATGACGTGTACGAGGTATATTAACATTATGAGAAAAATCATCATCATCATCATCATCGAGCAAGTATTCCTGTATATCAATAATAATTTGATTTTATACATGGTTTTTAAATAAAATAATGACATTAATATACATAGAAAATACATACCCAACCATTATCACGTTGACTAGGTGATGGTGCATGCTCAAAAGTACCATACTCTGCCTCATGTTGAAAACATTCCAATCGTGGTCTTCGATATGTGCCATAACAAGAGTTACACCAACATATAATATGCTCTTGATAATAAAATTCATCATAATTCCTATCGGAGGACACATGTGAAGTCGTTGCATGGGTAGGAGGTGGTGGAGTACCCTCTGATTAATCAGAATCTGCACATCATAAGAAAAAAAATATATATATAAGTTATGTATCCATCAAATATAGTTAAAATTAAATATTTCATATACTTACAGTATAAAGTCGTTGCAGGATGAGGAGACGGTGGTGGAGTTCCATCTGATTGATCAAAATCTACAAATAATGGTATTTGATATTAATAATTTGATTATCTACATAAATAAAAAATTCACATATACATATTTACACATACACACATATTCACATATACACATTTATACATACACACATATTCACATATACACAACTACATATTATTGTGGGATAAATGCATGTATTTTGTATGAATGAGTGTATATGCATGCATGTGTGTGTACGTATATATGTGGATATGTATATGTGTGTTTATGTTATATGTATGTATATGTGTATATATATACATATATGCATGCGTATATGTTTGCATGTATATGTGTATGTGGGTATGTGTATGTGTATGTGTATGTGTGTGTATATATGTGTATGTATTCTGACTTTTTTTTCTGTTTGAGATTAAATTAACAGGAGATATTGTATGGTAAAAAAAAATAAGAGGCGAGCTAACATACCACCTGAGTCGTGGCAGTTTTTTCGTAGACAGCTACGTCTTCAAGGGTCATTTCCTCAGCAGAAGGTACACAAATTAATAGTTTATATTTATAATTTTTAGATATTTTAGTAATTTTTTAATTTAATTTATGTATTTTTTTCCTTGAATAAACAGGCTACTGCAAAGAAGAGAGTGGAGTCGGGCCACACATCGCACTTAGGCCAAATGGGCCATAATGGTTTTGTAGCTACGTTTGTAAGTATATGTGTTATTGTGAGTATATTTTTTATTTTAGTTAAAATGCAAGCAACTAATGTTTTTTATTTGTTTCATTGCAGTGAAAGGATTATGGCCGATATCCTACGAAACACGAGATCGAGTATGCTACACATTTTGGATATCGGCGTTTGAGCGAGTATATACAAGATCATCCTGATGCCTTTGTGAGTATTTTTAAATTTTATATAATTATTTTGCTGTTATGAATGTTTTAATTATTTTATTGATTTATGTTTGTTATATGTAATACAGGGGTATTATGGGGAGACAAATATGGATGAGGTGGAGAGACAAACACAGGAGGGACGATCTCGATCGTCACAGGGTGATCATGATGATGAGGATGAGGAAGATCAGGATGATCATGATATTGTTGATGATGATGATGATCATGATGATGATGATTAGGAATTTAGTTGATTATGACATTGGATTATATGTATTTACATTGATATATATATATATATTTTTCATTTCAGTTATGTTTTGAATTGTGTGTATGGTATTAAGTAATGAAGAGTTTTGTTCTATTGATTGTTATTATTGTTTATATTAAGCATTTGTTTTAATACTTTAATTATATAATTCATTCATACGTGTGTACCTAAGTGTATATGTATGTGTGTGTATATGTATGTATGTGCATGTGTATGTGTGTGTATATGTATGTATGTGCATGTGCATGTATAAGTGTATATGTGTGTATGAGTATGTGCATGTGCATGTGTATGTGTGTGTATATGTATATGCATGTATATGTATAACTCTATGTGTATGTGTGTGTATGTGCATGTATATGTGTATATGTGCATGTGTATGTGTGCGTATATGTATGTATATGCATGTGCATGTATAAGTGTATATGTATGTATCAATATGTGCATGTTCTTGTGTATGTGTGTGTATATGTATAACTCTATGTGTATGTGTGTGTATGTGCATGTATATGTGTATATGTAGGTATATGCATGTGTGTGTGCATCTTCATCATGTATAAGTGTATGAGTGCATATCAATAAGTGTGAGTATGGTATGTAATGAAAATAACACAATTCAAATGATCTACAAATAATAGAAATTGTACTTACAATTGTGATCCATAGTTTTTGCTTGGTTAGCTTCTTGAATAACCTGCAATAAAGAGAGAGAAAAGAGAGAGAGAGAGAGAGAGAGAGAGATCTAGAGAAAGAGAGAGAGATCTAGAGAGAGAGAGAGAGAGCGAGATCTAGAGAGAGAGATCTAGAGAGAGCGAGAGAGAATTCGAAGAGAGAAAGATGTAGAAAGAGAGAAACAAAGACAGAGGGAGACAATAACAGAGAGCTTAAGCAAAACAACAATTCTGCATATACTTGCTTCAGCTCGTAAGCGCAGCGCAATTGCGAACGTTGGAGAGCTCTTCGATCGGATGCGTGAAAATGCCGATTGCAGAGCCTCCAACGTTTTAATTTTTGTCCGTCAACAGATCATCGTGTAAGCGATGCTATGCGTCGTCGTATAAGCGACATTTCCTTAGTGTCGCTTATACGACGGTATGAACCGTCGCTTATGCGAGGCAAAAAAGCATCGCTTAAGCGACGCCTGTAACAAGCGTCGTTTAAGCGACGTTGTACGCGAGCGTCGCAATACAGGTCGCAAATACCGTCGTTTTTTGCCTCGTATAATTGACGGTCCGCGCTCGACGATAATTCCGACGCAAGTTGCAATTTTATAGCGACGAAATTCTGTCGCGTTAACAGTCGCTACACGCCCGTATTCCTTGTAGTGGATCTACCACCAATAAAATTGGGGCACTTGAAACTGCTTGTTTCAATGTGTCAAAAGCTTTCTGTTGTGCACTAGTCCAAACAAATTTTTGATTATTCTGTAACAAATCCGTCAATGGCGCAACTATGTGCGAATAGCTGGCAATGAATTTCCTATAGAAGCCCGATAATCCTAAGAATGATCGCAATTGGCGCTCATTCTGAGGAATCGGCCAACCAAGGATCACAAAAACTTTCCGTGGATCCATTCTAATTCCATCTGCAGAAATTATATGTCCTAAGTACTCAACCTCAGATAAACATAGATGTGTCTTCCTCGGATTGACGTACAAAGTATTGTCATCCAACATTTGAAATATTGTATGCAAATGACATTCATGTTCTTCCAAACTTTTACTATAAACCAACAGATCATCTACAAAATTAACCACAAACTGACCAATAAAAGGATGAAAAATATCATTCATGAGCATCATAAAAGTAGCTGGTGCATTAGTTAAACCAAAAGGCATTACAAGATACTCATAATGGCCAAATCTAGTACAAAAAGCTGTTTTATGTACATCATCGTCCTTGACTCTTATTTGATGATAACCACTTTTTAAGTCTATTTTACTATATGCAATAGCACCTCCTCGTGCATCCAGAATATCATCAATGCGAGGCATTAGATATCTGTGTTTTATTGTAACTTTATTTAATGCTCTAAAGTCTATACACATCTTGAAAGATCCATCCTTTTTGCAGACCAAAAGCACTGGGGCTGCAAAAGGTGAATAATTGGATCTGATAAGTCCTTTGTCAAGATACTTCTCGACAGTATCACGTACTTCTGCCTCCTCTTGCAGACTCATTTGATACAACTGTTTGGCAAGTGGATGAGCTCCTGGTACTAGCTCAATCCTATGCTCCACTTTTCTGCGAGGCGGAAGACCTGAAGGTAACTCTGAAAGAAACAAGTGGTGGAATTCAGTTTTCATTCTAAAAGCTAGCTAAGCTTCCATACTAGTTTGAATCTGTAAATTTAACAACTCTTTATGCTGAAAATATAAGAAATACAAATACTTACATGCGGTGACCATTATGATTGAACTGATATATGTGAGTCTGAAAATCAATAGTTGGCTTCTTACTTGCATGCCACTGTTTACTGAGGATGAGATCAAATCTAGCCAACCTGGCAATCTCAAAATCTAGCTCATCTCTATAAGTCTGTATCTGGACTGGTAATCCGATAACTCGTCAATCCCAGATCTCAGATCCCTTCCCATCTGCCAACTCTACCCTGTAGGTGTATGCAGATGGAGTAGTCTTCAACTTTAGTTTCTTGAATAAGGAAGAGTTAATAACATTATGTGTGGATCCTGTATCAAATAGAACTTTAACGAGATGTCCATGAACTTCCCCACTCATGACAACCAACTCAGTGTTTGGAAATTGATACCCTTTCTGAGCTAATGGGGATAACACCACATCTGGAACATTCTTAACCTTCTTAGTCACTGTTATATTTAAGATGGGTTGTTTATCTTTAGATGGAGGATCCATCTTAGTGTTTGTAGCTAGAAGATCAAAATCTGAAGGAGAGTGGATGGCGAGGACTGCTTCCTCTCCACCACCATCGCTGCAGATATCTTCTTCTTCTTCTTAGGACACATCCTGTAAGCATGCCGACCTAGGCATTCATAACAAAGACCATCACGGCGAGGCTTTTCTTTCTGTTGTTGAGTCAAACTGGATCTCTAAAAAGCTCTATCTGCCATGGATGCACTTACTTTCCTCTTCCCACAGCTTGAAGTCTGAATGACATTCATCTGTCTATTAGATGCTGGAACTGAAGCTATAGGCTTCTTGAATCTTCTCTAGGTATTCTTTTGTCCAGAAGGCTTCAATCGAGAGCCTCGCCCATCCTCCAACACTAAAGCAAGTTCTACTGCCTCATTTAGGATGTCGCAACACTCCTTGCACACAATTGGACGCAACGTTTCCCTAAGCCCAATAACAAAATTTATGCACCTGAAGAAAATCAGGCATCTGATCTGGAACCTTCAACAATATTTCCCTATATTTGTCTGCATACTCCTCCACTGAAAGCTGTCTCTAGCATCTGCTGTAGGAAAAACCATGCATCTAGAGCCCTAGTACGCTCATCTTGAGGAACAAAATTATTGCAAAATATATCTTTAAAGTCTGCCCAAGTGGCCGGTTCTATCTTGTCTTGCTCTATTTTTCTCCACCATCGATGAGCAACATCCATCAAACTATAAGTGGCATGCTGTATTTTATGTTTTTCATCCTCAATATTACAAAGCCGAAAACACTGTTCCCACTTACGTATCCATTGCTCCACCGCATCTGCCGTTTTGGCACTAACTTATCCGTGGTACTTCAGTGGATTTAAATCTTTCACTTGCCATCTAACATCTCTACCAGAAGAAGCCCCCACATCTGTCAATGGTATTTGTGAACTAGATGGTTCAGCACATGGAACTTCCACCTGCATAGGTGTGTCGATGGGTGGCACCTCTGGTTTGTTAATTGCTTAAAGGATCTTCTGAAGGGTATCCTCCATGCCTCTAACTTTAGCATTGAGATTCGTAATCTCCGTAGTATAAGGTCGCTCAAGCTCGACCTCTTCCATGGGAGTTACAACCTCATCGGGATTCATTCTAAAAAAGAAAAAACATAGAACAACTAATAAGTCATGTGAATGCAAAAAGGTAATACCAAACTAATGATATTCCTAATCGATAGGTCACTCGTGTAAAACATGAATTACAAGATATACTCTAGATCCTCTCTCAATCCCATACATTGATCACACAACAAAACCCAAGTCCTATACAAGTCTACATGATGACAATACAAGCAACGACAAATTCCTAAACTACATCCAGCGATAAGCGCCAAGTATAAGCTATACAAACCCAAAAATGCTAATAAATGATCCTATACAAATTATCAATCTATTACATGTTAAATCCAAGTGATTTTTCTCTAAAAGCTACAATTTAAAGTCTTCGATAACTTCCTCTAACTTCTTATGTCAAAAAGTGCAATACCTGCAAAAAGACCAGAAGATTAGAAATACTTAAATATATCCAAAAATAATTATTTTTGGTATAAACATAGTCCTAGAAGTTAGCTTTCATCTCCAAGTGAAATCAAATGAATTGGATCTATGATCATGAATTTATGACCAAAACTCTGCAAACCTATACCTATGTACAAGAGGTCCTGGGAGTGAGACATAGCTCCCAAGATCCACTGCATAGACCTATCAAATGAACTCCCAATTCAATGAAATTTGGGTCATTGGAAATATTATCTAAGCATCTATTTTTACACAACGTTTCACTTGAAGATCACTCTCCAACTGAGAGAAACAAGCAAAATAGTTTCTGCAACACCTGCACATTTTTTACTACTCAGAAATTAGACGAGAGGGAAGATTATAATCATAGAATCCCCAAATGAATTCCAAATGACTTCAAATTTGGTGAGAACTAAGATGACATAGCTAAAAAACATTCAAAAGATTTTTACCTAATTGGACATTCCATGAAAGAGAAATGGCATAATCACCAGACCTCTGTGCACTTCTCTGGCGAGGACGAGGGACCAGAGAGCCAAAATAGCCTTTACACCCCTTAAAACTTATCCAAATCATATGAAATTTATATATGTCTATTGGAACACTATGCTCCAGCACATGTCCAAATTTCATATCATTTGGACAAGTGGTGTGAGAGAACCACCCAAGTTTCTACACACCTGCAATAAATTGCCAAAGAAAATTCCCTGCACAATGACCAGAAAGAATTTCACTTTTCTCTTAAGTAAAAAATATAAATTTAATGAAATTTGGAGGACAACAACTAAAATAGGTAAGCTTTAAAACAAAATAAGAAAATCTTGAAATGGGTATTTCCACAAAGAGCAATGACTGTGACAAGACATACCTGTCAACATTCCAGAGGGTGTTCCAAGAAACAACAGCTCTGAAGTATTGGAACCATTTGACCTACTAAAATAACTCCACAAAACATAAAAAATGGTGAGTAGGTTAAAAACTATGTCAGGTACCATCATACAAATTTTCATGGCAATTTGAGCTTCCTATATGACTTTATGATTATCACAACATGCAGGAGTACCATTTCAAGTTGCTCAAACAACAAATTAAAAATGCTTTCATGCTTTTTGCTATGCATTTGAGCTAACTCACCTATAATAAAACCATATAATGAAGTGATATGCATAAATATTGTGTCATGAGTAATAAAAACATTCATGTGCAACAAATCATTCATCATGAATTTATTTATTTACAACAAGCAAATTATGCATTGGTTCTAGTTCTAACAAAACACACATAGCAAATTCTAAATGCTTAAATCAATAGAACTATATATATATATATATATATATATATATATATATATATATATATATATATATATATATATATATATATATATATATATATATATATATATATATATATATATATATATATATATATATATATATATATATATATATATATATATATATATATATTGATTATTAGGACAAATTATTTAGTGAGTGCATGCAAATTGATGTCCATAGATTACTAAAATCATATTTTCTTGTTTTTTTATTTTCAATGCATACATCCACTCGTTCTCTTGTAAACAACTAGTTGTAATACTAATTGTATCTTCAAATTCATACAACTAAATTTCAATGATGAAGAATAATAATAAATGCATTAATGAACTTCCATGTACAATTGAATATTCACTCTTTTATTCAATCCATGAACTCATTCAACCAAAATCAATCAATGAAGAATTTCAACATCTAATGCATCCTAATAGAGTAGCTATGAACAACAACCTCTTCCCTTCTTCTACTTCATTTTCTATAAGAAATTTAAGATTTGACATGTTCTTTATGATCCTAAATGAAGATAAATATGAGGGAAATTATCTCCTATGAAAAGAAACCATGTCCCAAAACATCTATGAAAGAAATAAGAATTCATTCATGCCTAAAGACTCCCTCACGATACTATTCAGTCAACTTCCAAGCTCTGTACAGATAGTCATATATACTCAAAACCTATCAAATAACCTATCATTAGAAAGACTTGAAGCAAGGAATCTATAGGATTTTGAATTTCTCCATTTGGATAATCGTAGCTCAAGATATGGCCATTTTGGTGCACCTAGGTAGGTGTTTCACAAGTGAAACTCAGAGAAAAAAAAATAATGTGTCGAATTTTTCTCTTTTTTCACGCCTTGTGTAAGGGGCGGCAACGTGCACATGTACATCAAGAGCTTGTGGTGGAGTGAATAAGGCATGCGCCTCCTTCATAGGAGGTCTGGGGTTCAATTCCTCTGAGCCGCTCTTCATACCCTTGGATGCAAGGAAGGAAAGAAGTTTGTACTTACCTCTTGCACAGAACAATTGACGGTTAGTGATATGCTTTTGCTTCCTCTGCTACATGTGATTCGAGGCAGCCCTTCTCCCTCAACGCAACGAAAAATCTCCCACACTTATGAGTGCGAGCTTCTTCTTCTTTCCCCACGAAAATTCTTTAGAAAGATGATGAAGTGGCCTCTTCTCTAAGACTTTCCCCTTTCTCACTCAAGCTCTGATACCAATGTAAGGAATCGAACTCACAACCTCTTGGTTAGGAATGTGATGGGCTAACCACTTGCCCCAAAAGCCATGGTTGAGGATTACTTCCTAATCCTCTCTCTTAGGGTGTAGTTCAACCATCTCCTATCTGTCAAGGGTGTGGAACAAACACCTCCTACCTATCACTTTATTACATTCTTCCCCCCTTGGTCAATCATTGTCCTCAATGATCTGCTCTTGTATCTCTCTGGCCTCGGTGATAAGCCCCTTGAACTCCCTATGTGCCCTTGAATTGATGTCCCTCAACCTCGCATAGTTTCTTGAACCTTATTCGCAACCTTGGTCTCTTGAACCCTTGCTCTCAACCTTGGTGTCTTGAACCTTCTGTTTCGCAACCTTGGTGTCTCGAGCCCTTGTTCTCAACCTTCGTCTTGAACCTTGTTTTCATCCATGCTTGGTATCTTGAACACTCAATCAAAGTGCCACCCAAGGATTCCCAAGGAATTCACACTTCCAAGCTAGCTCATTGGAAAGTTCGTTCCGAGAGCTTTCCAACGGTATATTACATGCCTCAATCTGACCTACGGGTTGAGAGATACACCTCAATCTTTGTTAGGTCCATCCTTAAAACTGATGCGCGTGCCTTCCACAATTTCTATCCTTTCACATGATAAAGTGCCCAAGCGCCTTTTTTAGAGGCCATTGGATCATTCCACCTTGCCCAAGCCTACTTCCTAGGCTCTGATACCAAATGAAAGATCCCAATTAGCTACCTGCCACTCTCCTCCCAACCTTAAATAGCCCTTGCCCTTGGCACCTCTAGAATCTTCTCTAAGGTCCAAACACTCCTCATATGGATACTCTGACGAGATGGAATAACCTCGAAGATCCGTGCTAGAGCCTTGGCTCCCCCGAGCTCTGGTCCTTGACCCGGCTAGGATCCTCGACCAAATGCAGGTAGACCAATGGTAGACCATGGAGGTCTAAATAAATCTAACACCAAGGAGTGATCTTGGTGATTCAGTAGCTTGTGGTTCATTATTTGATGAAGTCCCACAGCAAGCTGAGAAGTGCACCAATTGGGTAACTGTTCATGAAAGTAATAGTAGATGTGTTCCATTTGATCCATCAAACCCATCAGCTAAATTGGATGTTTTGCATGTGAAGCCACCTCAGGGGATTCTTGACACTGGAGTTAAAACTTTGAAAATCTTATAAAGGAATGTGCTAGTGATACTACGCATGAATCTCAAAAAGTTCAGGTTGAAGTTGTTTTACGGGTACATGAACCGAAACAGGAGTGCAAATCATTATCCATTGCACAATCAAAGCCTACTTTCATTATCAGAGTGCATCTATGGACTAGTCCATGTATGTGTGTGTCCAAAATGTGTGTATGTCTATGCATGTGCATGTATTGATATACATCTTTATGTGTGAGAGTGTGCATGTGTTGCTCCTAGAATGTATGTGCATGAACTATGTATATATATATATGCATGTGTGTATGCTTGTGTATATCTAGGTGTGCTTATGTGTGTGCACAAAATATGTATGTGAATATTTGAACAAGAAGCATAATGAAGCTTCATATTTATGTCTTGGTGTATATTCATGATGGTAATTAGATGTATATGTAAAGCCATTTGGTTGCTAGTATATGTATATGTGTAAGTGTATGTTTGGATGTGGTATATTTGTATGTGTTTATGTGTGTATGTATATGCTGGTATGAATATTGTAGGTGTTTGTATATGTGTGGATTGAGTGTTAATTATCATAAAAATATATAGTTTTAAGGGAGGTTATCACAAAGTCCCTTAAATTTTTATATTTAAAATGAAAATGATCATCCAAATTCGCCGATTTATTTATATTTCAAATGAAATTTCTCACCAAAATTCGCCAAAATATTTAAAATTATGATATGATATACTTTAAGAAATTCGCCCAATTTTATATACTTTCGAGTCAAGGGGGTGGTCTTATTTTTTACCCTGATATGCATGTGTGTATGTAATATGTATATGTGTGTATGCATGCATGAATATGAGTATGTGAGTACGTAATATGTATGTGAGTACGTAATATGTATGTGTGTGAATGTATGCATGCATATGTTTGTGTATGTATCCGTATGTGTATGTATATATGTGAGTGTGTGTATATGTATGTGAGTGTGTATGTATATGCATATATGCATGCATGCATATGCATGAATATGTGTATGTGAGTATGTAATATATATGTGAGTATGTAATATGCATGTGTGTATGTAATATTGTATGTGTATGTATGTGTGTATGTATGTGTGTGAATGTATGTATGCATATGTTTGTGTATGTATATGTGTATGTATGTGTATGTATATGTGTATGTATATGTGTATGTGTGTGTACGTACGTGTGTTGATGTATGTATGCATATGTATGTGTATCCATGTGTATATATGTGTGTGTGTATGTATGCATGTGTATATATGTGTGTGTATATATGCATGTATGTGTATATATGCATGTGTGTATATGTGTGTGTGTATGCATGTGTGTATATATATGTGTATATATGCATGTGTGTATATGTGTGTGTGTATGCATGTGTATATATATGTGTATGTATGCATGTGTGTATATATGTGTGTATGCATGTGTGTGTGTGTGTATCTATCTCTATCTCTCTCTCGTTCTCTGTCTTTATCTCTCTCTCTCTTTAATCTCTCTCTCTCTCTATTTCATCTCTCTTCCGTTATCACTCTCTATCAATAGAGAATAAAACAGTCATTTACAAGTATGTCCCTCTTTTGGATCGCTGTCGTCAAAGCCTAATGAACGTTGTCTCTCGTCGAATTCCAAAGAATCAATGCCAAAAACCTCCTGCGAAACCAAAGATAAGAGAAATTATAAAACAAAAAGCATAGAGAAAGAGAAAGGGTAAGTGTATGCGCACCACTTACCAAGATGCGAGATCTAAAAGAAAGGGTAAGTGTATGCGCACCACTTACCAAGATGCGAGATCTAAAGAGAGTGTAGAGAGAGAGATTTGTATGCGTGCACAAGACAATGTAGGTCACAATTTGGTTCGCATGCGCAAGTTCAACAGATGCAGTGCTCAATTCAAATGACGTGCAAAATGTCAAATTTTTGCTCTCGGATCCCTGTATGTTTAAAAGACAGTGCCGGTATAAGCGTCGGTATAGGCGTCAGTATAGGCACTGATATAAACGTCAGTATTTCAAGCAAATTACCGGCGCTTATACCGACGCCTATACCGACGCTTATACCGGCACCTATACAGGCGACGGGAACATATACCGACGATTGGTCTTAAACGGTCATACCGACGATCAAGTGATCGTCGATATGCGTAACAAGATCTTTAGAGATATTTTCAACAATAATACTGATGCCGGGAGGTGAACGCCGATATGGACAGCGTCGATAAGCCCCTCATATGTTGTAGTGGTTTTATATAGGTTTGGAATGGCTGATTGCAAAGAGATGTCAAAATCAATGGATTCAAATGCAAAAGTGAGCCTCAAAGGTAGTAAGAAGCTTGAGGAAAAGACATTATACAAAAGTATGGTTGGACCCTTGATATATGCAACCGTAAACAGCAATTAGCAAATGAAATTGTGGCACGCACACCTAAAATCACAAAGATGTCATCATGCCACGAGCATACTCAACATCAATAGGTTCTCATAAATGATAAAGCAACTACATGTCTGCAGACAATCATGTAGATTTCAAGGCTGCAAAATTGCATGCAGGTATAGATTCCCTTATGACCCATAGTTGAAAACAAGCCTCTCCATAGATCCTCGCACATAGAGATGGTTGTACTTCCACCCAAGCTATGATCATCGAAATGTGATCCCATACCATCCAACGATCCTACTTCTTTGGGGCATGCACATAAATATCCAAAGGGTCTCAAACTCCTCAATTTTCTTTCTTTTTCTTTTGTTTGGGATTTCAGTCTTTCAACCTATTCTCCCTATAAACTGGAGATTGTTGGGGGAGGAGGGGATGGGGGGAAAGGGGGGGGATTGCATGCACCCAAAGGACCTGTTTTATCCCTCATACACAAAATTTCACCTCACAAGTCTGCATGTTGTAGGATTGTACTCACATGCAGTGTGAATAAGCAAAGAGAGACTCTGCACAGAGAAACATGCACGTTCATACACGTGTATAGAGAATGCAGATTGTGCAAAAAAGTAAACTGACATAACAAAGAGGAAAAGATAAGTTGCACGATATTGGGTGCAATGTCTCCCACAAGCTTCGCTAGATACGTAGTCCTAAAGCATGTATGTTTATAGGCGAATTGTATTAATCCAAAAACAAATTTCTTTTACGATTAACGCAAAACAACGAAACGTTGTGGGTTGAAATTTGTATATCTATCTATAGAAAAACGTGCACTATCTATTATAAAAAAAAGAGCACGTACTTATATTTCCAAAATACTGATAAACTCATGAGTAACTAACCCTTCAAATACATGCGTACTTTTACAAAATGTCTATAATTTCAAACGACTATGAAATGTCCATGCCTGATTCTTGATCTACTAATCAAAATGCAAAACACATAAAAGCATAATTCAGCCAATGTGACATGTTTGCACATATAACAGATCACTATTATACAACAAATAGAATAAATAACAAATAATGATTCCAATAATTCCATAAATGATAACACGATAGATATTGAACCCTAAATCTTCAATCCAGAGGCTCAAAATGTTTCCATCAAAATGATTACCATTCTCCATTAAAAAACAAGCCTTTATGAAAACTCCAATTCGTCCATTGTGAAAAGTTGGCCAGTTTGAGTGTTGAAAAGATTGATTACACTGAGAGAAAGCATCCAAAGACAACTGTCCTTGGTGCTTGAATGACATTATATAGTGGTCCATCACCATGTCCTAAAAGAGGAATTTACCAGAATCAAGAAGGTAATCATAAATTATATACAGAATGTCCTAATCAAGTTGTACTTAGACAGTACTAACATAATTAAACAGGTCAACCGTATATGTGATCCAAGCTTTTGGCATACATGAAAAAGAATGTGTGAAGTATTTATCTGGTGCTTGGTACGACACCATGTCAATAGGATTAATCCACCAGTAATGATCCAGAACAGATTTGAGCTAGCAAGCTTTGAAACTGGATAGCCGAATTGAGATGGCATTGGCTGAGCTAAGATAACCCAGCGTACTCCCAATATTAAGGTGGAAAGATGAGGAGGGAAAAGAACAAACAGCAGTGCAAAGCTTTACAGCACCAAGACACTACTTAAAAAACATACTTCTACTTCGTGTTCTTGAGGCTTGACTCTCCAAGTCCATATATGCAATCCTATAGTCATCCCTTTCTCTCTCTACCTGCACCAAGAGCCTTTGAAGTGTTGATCTCTCCCCTTTCAAAATATTTAACTCCTCTGCTTGCTCAAGAAGGTGCAGTTCTGCTTGCTCTTGAGCAGAAACATAAGACTGGAGCTTCTCCCTCTCTGCATCTAACTGATCTTGAAACTGCTTCAGCACATTCTGTAAACGCAATTCTGAATTCTTCACTTGTTCCTTTGCCAGTAGTAACTCTGACCCTAGCTTTTTAACTTGGTCCAAGGCTTCAGCTTCTTTTTTCCGACTTTCTGCTAACTCTGTCTGCATATTCGAAAGAAGCTCGTCAATGCTTAGTTTCAGTTGTAGGTAACCTTCATTCTGTTTTCTAGCATGCCTCTCGTTATCTGCCTCAGCCTGCTCAGCCTTCATCCTTTCTAAAAGTAATTCCTCATGTAGGTTTGCAATTGTGGACTCCATGTCAGTGGCTTGTGATTCACACAACAAGAGTTCTTCCCGTACAGAATCAAGCTCTCTTTCAAGTTGATCAACTTGGTCCATAAGCTTTCTGTTGAGCTCTTTCTGAAACACAAGATCTTCTTTCTGGGCTGATAAAAATATATCTTTCTCCAGAATACTATGTTTCAACTCTTCTATGAGCTCTCTCATCTGCTTCTTTTCACCTATGGAGTAATGGAGTTCTTCTCCTGCTGCATCATCCAACCATGACTCTACTCCATGTGAGGGAGTTCTTTTTTGTCCACCATCATGCACTAACGCTCTGATGTTGGAGTGCAACCCTTGCTTACCTGCCTCTAACTTTTCTTCTAGTAAACCCCTTTCTTCCTCATACTGAATCAAAGCTCCTACATGATGTTCATTCTCAGCTTCAAGCTCCCATTCTGCTTCTTGCAATTTCACCTGAAGCTGAACAACTTGTCCACTTAGCCTATTGCACTCAGCTTGAAGTTTTGCCTCTGCCAACTGCGAGTCTCTCAACTTCAGATTCAACTGTCTAAGCTTTGCTGCTATTACTGCATCGATATTCAGATTGTTTGCATGTATGAGTTCCTCTAGCTCCTGCTCATTTTCTGCTAGCCTGGACCGAAACTCCTCCAGAGTTCTCTCAAGCCTATCAATTTCCTTATTTGTTCTTGCCTTTTCTCCCTGCATGGTCACAAGCTGCTCTGCTAGAGATCTCTCAAGAGATTGCCTTTCTGATTCCCAGCCAGCCTTGGAATTCTTGAACAATTCTTCTAGCTGCTGAATCTGATCCTGGAAAGACTTGTTGCATGCCTCTAATTGTGCAATCGTTTTATGAGCTTCCACTAGATTTGAAGTACGAGCTCTTAGCTCTCTTTCGACTGCTTGAAGCATATCTTCCTTCAGTGCAAGTTCTGCTTCAAATTGCATTTGTATCTTTGCTGACTCATTCTTAGCATGCCTAGCTTCTTTGCTGAGGGTATGACTCTGCTCCTCCACACTTCGTAGGGACTCTACCTCAGATTCAAGGTTCCTACACGTTTGGTGTGCAAATGACAGTTCTTGTCGATATGCAACTAACAAATCAATCACTAAATCAACCCACTCTGAGAGCACACCAGCACCAAAAATCTTGTCAGGCAAATTCTTTTGTGGAATGTTACTCCATAACTGTAGTCGAGATTCCAAGGAGTTCAACTCTTCTAATTTCTCAAACTGAGAGCATTTAAGCAAAATCCGTAGTAATTTGGTCATTTCTTCTGTGACAAGATCCACCATGTTCACAACAGTTTGCTCTATCTGCCTTTGACCACAATTTGGATCCAAATTGCAATCACTTGTTATTGAATTTCTATCATTAATGTGAACTTCAGCTTCAAGGGAGGTTTTCTCAATTTCTACCTCCTTCAGGTCAGTAGGATTCATAAAGTCAGACCCTGAGACTTGTGTAAGATCCCTAACAAATTTATCTACATTGAATGCATCAGTTGCATTGCCCTCTTGAGCATTTGCCAAAGCAGTATCAGGTTTCTCTTCAAATACATGTGCTGTGCTGGTAACACAGTAAGAAACATCACTCCATGGTGTAGCCTCCTCAATATCAGTTATGCATGCCACGTCCCGGATAACATCTGAATTAAGGTCATTACAGCTCTCATCAAGATATGGCATACCCTCCAAAGCATCTTGTCGTGCCTCACTCTGCTGATGTTTTGATTGCAACCTAGATTCCAGATTCTGATACTCTGAAGCTAACACAAACAACTGGAGCTTAAAACTTGCAATCAACTCTAGCATCTCTGATACTCCTTCAAGAAGATAAGATTTTTGCTGATCAGACGTTCTTAAATGGTCAAGAACTTTACTATCTGAAAGATGAGAAATTCTATCCGATTGTGCAATCCCTTCTTCTATAGCTTTGAGCTGCAGTTCAACCCTCTTTCGCTCCATAGATAGGAAGATTGCTTCATTCTCCTCCTTCAACCTGCTGCAGGTTTTACCAAGCTCTTCTAAATTTTTATCTGCAATTCTGAGTTTCATAGATACCGATGTGAACTCTTCTTGGGAGATCCTCAGTTGTGACTGTAATGACTGACGCTCAGCTGCCATATAATTTTCTAGCTGTTCCTTTTCCTGCAGCAACTTGTTCTGCACATTTTTTGCTTCCTGTGGAGACCCCAAATTGTTACACACATGGACCAGTAACCAGAAAAATACGACCCACATACAAACATATCATGAATCCACATGTAAAGGGTAGTTGAACAACTAGAACAACCGAAATACACATTAAAGACATGCACGTAACCTGAAGAGCTGATTTTAGATTCTGTAACTCAAAATTGCGTGATTGAGCCTGTACTTCTGCCGACTGTTTCTGTCCTAGCAGAAGGGCTGTTTCTTGCTTGGAATGTCTTAACTGTCACGCGAGACGTGCGATCAGGGCAGCTAAATTTATAAAACTTTCATGCACATATAAGTTTAAGGTACAGTATAGAGTACCTGTGTTTCTAGCTCTGTGATTCTCTTCAAATAAACTTCCTCAGTCCGCGCTCTGAGTTCACGCTCTTCATCCACCCTCTGCAGCAGCTGATATCGCAACTCTGCCATCTCCTGTGTCAAATCTTCAGCCTCTTCTTGAGCCTTCTCCTTTTCTTCTTTTAGTTCATTCTAAAGAAAGAAAAGGTCAATGAGCCCATGTGCTTGACGAGCGGAAAGAGCGAAAATGATCAATCAATACATACCTTTAACCTATTCACCATAGCACTCATTCCCGAAAGCTCCTCAATTTTCTTCTGGAGATCCCGAATGGCACCATGATCCCTACTTCGGGCTGCAAATAGCTTCGTTTCCAAGTCTTGGAGGTCAACTTCACTGAGTTCGGAAGCCAAGAAGGTTTCTCCGAGGTCCAAAAGAGTTTGTAGAAGGCCTTGAGATCCTTGCAAAATCCCTTGCGTTGATCCATGGTTAGGCAAGTGGGAAGGCCCAGTTTTAGGCGAGGGATCAGCACTGCATTAGAAGGCAACAGGTTCGTGAATGCGATTTCAAACACAATTTTCATTCCTCTCGATTGCAGAAACCGAAAATCCATATTATATCGTCGTCTTAAACAGTGCAAAGAGTTGAGAAAGATTTAGGGATGAAGTAGGCGTTTATCTGTGATGACGGTCCATCAATGGTAAGAAACTAATCATGCATGTCTGCCGAGAATCAAGAATGGTAGTTTGGGGAGCATGCGCTACCGTGAATGTCAACATGCATTTCAAAGGGGGCATACAAGGATTGTTCCTTTAAGGCTTTTTCTTTAAGGGCCAGATACCTTGGAAGGAGGAGTAGGCGCTGGCGAATCATGGTGTAGGCACGCTGAACTTGCACATCAGCAAGACAGGTCGTCGCAGATACGATCACTGCTGATAATGGATAAAGCAATTGCTATCATTAGGAATGTGCTCGAGGAACTTGAGGAAGCGCGATGAATTGGCCTTGAGCAAGTACAGAGAAAACTTGAAGCAGCCAAAGCTGAAGAGCAAACCAAATCGGATGATGTCTGCCATTTACAATAAAATTGAAATATTTCAGAGAGAGAGAGAGAAACGTAGAAAGGACGGGACGACCCATTTTCTCTCTCTTCTTCTCTCCAAAAAGCTAATTCCAGCTGAAAATCAATTGAATAAAACAAGGCGGGAGGGCCTTCCACGTGGCACTCCGATATGGTGATGGGGCTATAAAATATGAATGCATTTTCAATTTTACTTGAGTTCACTGTGGTCACCAAATATCATGCTCCTTCATCCTCATCCATGCATCTCTCTTCTTGGCTCTCTCCTTTAGGTGACTCATTCGTTGTTTTCTTGATTGCTATCCTATCAATGTGTGTTTTGTCTATGGCTTTGGGTCCATGCGCCCATAGAGATTGACCTAGTTTCTTTCCTATTCTTTTTTTTTTTTTTTTTTTTTTTTTTGGCATCAGCTTGCTTTAGATTATCATATATATATATATATATATATATATATATATATATATATATATATATATATATATATATATATATATATGTGTGTGTGTGTGTGATATATATATGTATATATATACATATATATATCACACACACACACACATATATATATATATATATATATATATATATATATATATATATATATATATATATATATATATATATATATATATAGTCATGAAGCCTAGGCCTGTGTATTACCTCCAAGTAGAATTAAACTAGTTGCCTTCGGATAGTCCTTTCCAAGTGTTGCCTTCGAGCAATCTGACCCTTGCTTAGTTGGATATGGTAGATCCCATGGGTACTATGCCAGGTCACTTGCATGGAAGGCAAAGATGGTAATAAAGACATGGTGTGCACTTTTCTTCAAAATCGGGATGTCTTTCACAATAGTAAAAGAGATTCATCAGAATGTTAATTCTTGGAAGCCAGCTCGTCACCTTGCCCTAAAGCATATAACTAATGGGTGAATCTAAAAGACAATTTTATACTCTCTTTCTTAAAGAGCTTTTAGAGGAAACGAAGGGGAATACAATTGAGATAGGTGGGATAGGGCCATACAGCTAGGTTGACCCCTCGTGTTTATGAGAGGATTAGAGCCATTAAGACAAATGCCCAGCAAAATGCACCTAAAATCTTATATGGAGTCATTAATTTTTTCTAGTGTACTAAGATATTATGTGTCTACCTTCCTTGTTTCCACATTCTTCTACTTCCTTTAGCACTTCTAGGAAAATAAAGTTTAAAATAAAATGGATTTTAGGAAAGGTAGATCGATATATAAGAAGCCCAATTAAAAGAGTACATTTGACTAGAAAATGATGATTTTGAGAAATCCAAAAAGGTAGTCTCTAAAAGTCTCTCACCCAATTACACACAATGGAATTTTCCATTAGAGAGAGGGGAACACCAAAAATCTTTAGGAATGGGTGTGTTATATGTCCCCATCAAACTAAAAGCAAGATTATAAGTTTCATTGTAGGATGAAATTGACCATATATAGATATAGCCTATGCATAAGCCCACACACCTCAATTTCTACCTGAGATCATCGATTTTTTGAGTCTTGGTTTTTAAGTAGTGCTCTTGTCCATTTATGTTTGGTGATTCACACCTACCAATGGGATACATATATATCTATAAGTAGAAGAAAAGGGAAAATGGGGCATTTTTTCCTCATGCACTACTCTAAGGTGAGGTTCAAGTAGTACTCTCAATCCTCCCCATGTAGGTAAATTTTTTGTGTGTATAATCTCAAGCAAAAGGTGATTTGACATTGATTTTTTAGTGGATCATGATCTTGTTGACATGGAGAGGAACTAGCAGAGAAGGCATAGAAAATCCCCCCACCCCCCAACACATATGCATGATGGTTAAAGGGAAGTGGAGGGAGAGTCCAAGAAGAAAAGGAGGCTACACACCACCTGGCCTTAACCCATGGATAGCCAAGGAAAGGAACAACAATGTGCCACCTTTATCCTTCTCTCCATCTTGTTCTAAAGAAAACACGCCCCAAATAACCTTTTGAAGGTTTATCTTTGACTTTTATGCACCTTGTGTGGGTTCATACAACTTGTGCCATGGCTCTTCTTTCCCCCAAATTATTGCATAGTTGAAGATTGGGAGGCAAGGACCATGAGCTTGATTGGAAGTCAACCCATAAGGTGCACATGAGGAAAACACCCACATATCTCACATGGATGTGCATGGAGAATGGAGAATGGGGAATGTCAAGGATTGAACCCTTCATTGAGTGTTTAGGGCTATAAATATTCCATCAAACTTTGGTGGGAAAATCCAAAGACACCATTTTATCGATTCTTCAATTGTAATGGACACCGTAACACCAACCATTTGATCACATAGAATATTAATGGACATAATTAATGATCTTATAGTTTCTCCTCTGGTGAAACTCTCAGTAGTGGGGTAGTTCTCCAAGTTCTGTAGCTTGTATATATGCCTATAACCCTAACGGGTTACTTATCTTTGTACATTCTCTCGTAATACATTCAATATTGTGTGTTGTGCTCCAAGCTTCTTCTTCTTCCTTGTGCTATTCGCGTGCTTCCGAAGAAGTCTATCTCCAACATTAGGTACTTTTTCCTTTGAGAAATTTCATGAAGGTTTCCCATTGACAGATATCGACATTGGCTCTGAAACAAAATATGAAACAGAACAAAAAACAACTAGGAAAGGGGAACAACAACAACAACAACAAAATAGGGAAGAAGAGAAGCAAGTGAGAAAAGAACATGAATATGATGAAGAAGAAGATGATGGAGCACCCACCTATAGGGCCCAATTGAGACAACTACAACAAACAATGGAGAGTGATCATGCTAGAGGCAAACATTCTGTGCGAAGAAGTTGCATACTCATGGAACAAGTCCTCAAAGATGAAGAAGTGGACCAACAATTCATCGACTCGTTACAAACTTTAACAGAGACTTGTGGCATCATAGAAGCAAATGATCATATGTTTCAAAGACCTCGAGACCCATATGATGAATGATTCATTCACAGCTGACAATGATCTGATCACTACTAGAAATAGGGGGGCGTAGCGACGCCCCTGAATTGAAAAAAAAAAACCGGAACCGTCGCTTATGCAATGATAGCGTCGCATAAGCGACGGCCCTATTTTTTTTTTAAGAGTTGTTCTCACATAAGCGATGTTAGCATCGCTTATGCAATGCTAAAACTATGCATCGCAATAAGCTTTGCTAATTGATGATGCTATTTGCAATGTTGGCAAACTGGCTGCGATGCTTTAGCATCGCATAAGCGACGTCCTGTGTCCCAGAGCATTGCATAAGCGATGCTCTGGAATGTTAAAAAAGAATTTTGATTTCTCTCGGCACATTTGTGCCAGGATTTGGACGCACAGAGAGAGAGAGAGAGAGAGAGAGAGAGTTAGAGAGAGAGAGAGAGAGAGATCGACACACTCCTTTAAGCCAGGTACACACACACACATACATATGCATACACACACACATACACATAGACACACACACACACATAGACACCCTAATTTACATACACACATACACATGCATACACACACATATATATACACACATAGACAAATGCATACACGCATAGACACACACACATAGACACACACACACACATACACATACACACACATACACACACACACATACACACACACACATAAACACATACACACAGACACATACACACTTACACAACCACACACACATCGACACACATTTACACACACATACACATGCATACAGACACATATATATAGATACACACGTATATACACACATAGACACACACACACATACACACATAGACACACACACACACATACACACACATATACATGCATAGACACATACACATACACATACACACACACACGTAAAGAGACATACACACACATACACATACAATTACACATATGCATACATACATGCTTACATGCATACACACACATATACACATACACATATATATATGCATACACACACACATAGAGAGAGACATACACATATATGCATAATGCATATGCATACGCATACATACATACTTACATGCATACACACACATACACACACATGCATGCATACATACATGCTTACATGCATACACACACATACACATGCATACACACATACACACACACACATACACACACACATACACATATACACACACATATATGCATACACACACATAGAGAGACATACACACACATACACATACATGCATACATAATGCATATGCATATGCATACATACATACTTACATGCATACACACACATGTGCATACATAATGCACATGCATATGCATAGATACATGCATACACATACAACACATAGACACACATACACACACATATACACACAGATTTACACACATACACATGCATACACACACATACACACATAGACACACACACACACACATACACACACACATATAGACACACACACATACACACATAGACACATACACACATAATGCATATGCATATGCATACATACATACTTAAATGCATACACACACATACATATGCATACATAATGCACATGCATATGCATAGATACATGCATACACATACACACACATAGACACATACTCACACATAGACACATACTCACACATAGACACATACACACACACATATGCATACATAATGCACATGCATATGCATAGATACATGCATACACATACACACACATAGAGACATACATACACATAGACACATACACATACATACACACACATATACACACATATACACATAGATTTACACACACATACACATGCATACACACACATACACACACATACACACATAGACACACACACATACACACACATACACACACATACACACATAATGCATATGCATACATACATAATTACATGCATACACACACATGCATACATATGCATACACACATACTCACATAGAGAGACATACACACACACACACATACACACACATGCATACATATGCATACATAATGCACATGCATATGCATACATACATGCTTACATGCATACACACACATACACACAGATACATATACACACATAGACACACACACACACATGTAGAGAGAGACACACACACATACATACATATATATGCATACACACACATACACATACATGCATACATATGCATACATATGCATACATATGCATACATAATGCATATGCATACATACATACTTACATGCATACACAAACATACACACACACATATGCATACATAATGCACATGCATATGCATAGATATATGCTTACATGCATACACATACACACATAGACACATACACACACATAGATACATACACACACATGGACACATACACACATATACACATATACACACATATACACACAGATTTACACACACACATAGACAAACACACACTCATACACAGACACACTTACACATGCATACACACAGACATACACACATAGACACGCACACTTAAACACATAAACACCCACACATACACACATACAAACTTAAACACACAGAGACACACACACACACATATAAACAAACACATACACACATAGACACATACAGACTTACACACGCACATACACACATCCACACACATTTACACACACACATACACATGCATATAGACATATATATACAGATACACACATATATACACACATACACACACACATATACACACACATACATACATAGACACATACACACTTACACAGACACATACACACATCCACACACATTTACACACATACATACACATGCATAGACACATATATACAGATACACACGTATATACACACAGACACACATAGACACACACACACATAGACACACACACATACACACACATGGACACATACACACATATATATACATAGACAGACATAGAGACATACACACATATATATGCATACGTACACATAGAGACACATACACACACACATACACATGCATGCATACATATGCATACATAATGCATATGCATACATACATACTTACATGCATACACACACACATACAAACACATGCATACATTTCCATACATAATGCACATGCATATGCATACATACATGCTTACATGCATACACACACTCCCATATACCCCTACATATACATATACACACATACATATGCACACGTATATATATTGATTTCTAACCCATTTTGTATGTACATATATTATGGATCCTAGTAGAGAGAGAAAGGCAAAACTCACTCTCATAAAAAGTCTTATGAGAGCAAGAGTTTTGTCTGATACTCTAGGGATCATCATGCATGAGTACTCAGAGATGCCTGGTGATGAGCTGGATTATACAATCTAGATGCTTACCCAATGATCACAGGAGGGCTCTTCTGCAGCTCCACATGCAAGAAGACTATCTGCTCATAGGTATGTTTTTTTTTCATAATTTTTTAATGATATTATAACACATATTTTTATTTATTTTTATCTACCTATTTTCAGGACACTTATACCACCTCCAGATCATGATAGCAGAGCAGAGGTGCCTATGAGGACATGCATAGGCACCTTAGGGCTAGAGAGCCAGATGGGAACATTGTGTACATAGGGAATGTATTGGAGTTCAAGAATGCGAGCATTATGCGACTCTTACCTGCATCTTGTCCACTTACAGTGGAAGTAAGTATAAATTTTACATATAAATTGAAATAAATATCTTATGTTTTATTTACATGATTTTTTTTATTTTTGTAGTTAGCATGATAAGAGGGATAAAAATACGTACTTAGTTCACTTGAGACAGAGTTTGGGACAGGATGGTCGCATAAGTGGTGTCTAAAGAGATGCGAACACTTATGGCTCATTGTCGCGATAATGCACGGTACCCATTGCTTTTATGTATATATACGTGGATATGAGTATGTGTGTTTATGTATGTATGTATGTATATGAGAGAGAGAGAGAAAGAAAAGAGTGAGACTAGAGGTATAAATACATGCATACACACACATATACATCATACATGCATATTTACACACATATACACATACATGCACATTTATACATACACACACATACATGCACATTTTTACACACACATACACATGCATGCAGTTACACACATATAATGAATACACATAGACACTACACATACTCACATATACATACACATACATAGTCATATGTACACACACATAGACTCACATAATCATATTTACATGCATATATAGATATACACATGCATAGACACACACACACACACAACACATGCATACACACATATAGATACACATACATACACACACATGCATACTGCTATATCTATATGCTTAGGAAGAATATATGGTTCTTTAGTAGATCACATTACCTTGGAAGAATCAATTGCCCAAAACCCAGATAATTCCTTTCTTAATGTGGAATTGCTACCTTTATACTCGGATCGAAACTAGTCAACCTTCAAAATGACCTATCAAAATATATAAAAACATAAACCCATTATTAGGTGCTTAAAAAAATAACTAACTCTATCATAAAAAATATGAACTTTTTTCTACCTATTTGAATGTACGAAATGAAATTTCGTAGATACCAACAACAGTTCCCATGCAACCAAGTTCGCCATCTATAAGGTTCGTGTCTTTTGAGCTAGCACTTGATAGTTGCTTGAAAGAAGCAACAATATTAGAATCCTCTGTTTTATGTAAAGAATCAGTGGCTTTGATTCTAATATGATGTCCAAATGCCCACATATTAGTGAACATTCGAGCCTTCAAAAGAAATTAAATTAGTAAATAGAAACTAATATACATATATGAAAAAAACAAAATACTATTAAACTAAGATTACCTTTCATTCACAACCTATCATTAACTCTCTCTGCTAATCTGAGATTTCTTCATTATTTGCGTCAGCGCATTGCAAACGACTATATAGCCAATCCTTGAAAGAAGATATATTTGTAATCTCATTATTATCGAGATTATGTCTATATCTTTTGTTTCTTCACCTTTTACTTCGGAGATTTTGAAGTTCTTGTTCGTACTCGCTAAGGAATGCTTGCATGCATTCGCTATTATATGCTACAAAAGTAGAAACATCATTTTTTTCTTGAAATGTAAATAAAAATGGAACTCCATTACCTGATAATACCTCATATGTTATTTTTGAAGAAGACTCGTTGGTCCATGCATGTGGAGCTTCTTCATGAACTCTTTCAAGGTACTCACTAACGTAATACATGCACTCTTCAAGCATCCAACCCTTTGCCATGGATCCTTCTGGTTTTGCTCTTTGTTGCATATAACCTTTTAATATTCCCATAAATCGTTCGACCCAAAACATCCATCGAGTGTTGACAACACCTACAATCTCTATTTCATCTACAAGATGGACTAATAAATGAACCTGAACATCAAAAAATGAAGTAGGAAGATCTTTCTCCATCAAACATAGTAGCTATTTGCATTCATGTTTTTTTTTGTGGGATCGAGTTTTTGTTAATTTCTTTTGATGTAATCCACCTATACATATCATAAAAAAATTTATAAAGAAGTTAATTCAAAAATAAAAGATATCCAATATTCATACATATTAAATATAAAAGTATCATAATTACCTTATAAGCGATCCAAGACAATAGATCACATCTCGTACTCCTTTTGTTGTACATCCATCGATAACCAAAGGTAAAATATGTTTCAAAAAGTTATGCCAATCATGGGTCTTTAACCCAGATAAGCTCTTATCATCCATAGTAAACATGTTTTGGAAAGATGCTCCATATGCTCTAGGAGTCCTAATCAATTGAATCCTATTGTTGACAGTCTGTATCTCTTTTGTTGTAAGTACCCAAGGAGCAGGTGCATAAGTCATTTCCTGTCAATGTCTATCAAAAAGCTGGCCATAGCTTTGGTTTTGAGTTTTGATCTTTCAAATCATTCCTTGATGCTATGGTATCTTTTAGTTCAAGAAGATGCTGCCATAGTGAATAACCAATATTCTTGAATATATGCATAGGATCAAGAAGATGTCATACTTTTAACTCTTTCCAATATTGATATGTTCTCTGTGAGTGCCAATTTTCCTTTACCTCTCTTCACATACTTATTATCTTCATCATCACTGAAGATTTCTGATTCTCGATCTATCAGAGGTCCATCTGTCCATTTTCTATACCAATCTGTATGCGTCATACGTTTTGGACACTGACCTATTTCAAGAATTCCATTAAAATGTATCGCTTCTCTTTTAGATCTTAATGGATGATCATCAGGCAAGAATCGTCGATGTCGAAGATAAATATTTTTGTTGAGATTCTTACTATAGATTGATCTCAACCAATCACCACAATATGGACAAGCTTTATAACCCTTAGTAGATATTCTTGCATCATGAAAACGATAAAACTATAATTAGATTAAATCACATTTATTTATATGCATATTGAATTAAAAAATTACATCAACATCTGAACAAACACCATATCCTGGAAAATCATGAATAGTCCAAGCCACAATACCACGAACTGTAATATTCTTTCATTGATGCTTTTCGATACATCAATGACATTAATACCTTTCCATAAATCTTGGAGATCGTCAATGAGAGGAGCAAGATATATGTTCATATCTTTAACTTGTCTTTTGCTTGGGATTAAAAGTGAAAACATTAAATATTCCTTTTTAATGCTAAGATATGGCGGAAGATTGTAGTTTATGACTACCACTGGCCATGTTGACCATTTATTGCATTTCATGGAGAATGGAATAACCCCATCTAATGCAACTCCTAGCTTTAGATTCTGTGGATTTTGTGCAAATTTAGGCCATGTAGAATCAATCTGCTGAAAAAGCAACACTATCATGAGGAATTCTGATTATTCCATCAGTACTTTTATGATCATGTCCCCATGTCAAAGCTTTGTTAATTCGGGGCTTTGAAACATATGTCTAATTCGTGGAGCCAATGGAAAATGTCTCAATACCTTTTTTGGGATTTTACCTTCTTCATCCTTATATCGAGGAGATTGACATTTGGGACATGTCAAAGAGTCTGCATATTCACCTCTATATAAAATACAATCGTTAGGACATGCATGTATACATTGATAATCTATACCAAGATTGTTGATTATCTTCTTCATTTCATCATGTGAGGTAGGAAGAATATTTTGACTTGGAAAAAACTTTTCAGATAATAACCTATAAGTTCATCAAAAAAAGATATATTAAAATAAATAAATAAATAAAGATACATATATATATGTATATAATCATATATATGTGTATGCTTATGTGTATGTGTATGTGGAGATAATAACCTATAAGTTCATAAAAAAAAGATATATTAAAATAAATAAATAAATAAAGATACATATATATATGTATATAATCATATATATGTGTATGCTTATGTGTATGTGTATGTGGATGTGTATATGCATGTGCATGTGTATACATATGTGTATGTGTATATGTATATATGTATGTATATGTGTTTTATAGGTGTATATGTATGTGTATATATGTATGCGTATGTGTATGCATATATGTATATGTATGTGTGTATACATGTGTGTGTATGTATGTATGTATGTATGTATGTATGTATGTATGTATGTATGTATGTATGTATGTGTATATATGTATGAATGTGTATGTATGTATGTATGTATGTATGTATGTATGTATGTATGTATGTATATATGTATGCATGTGTAGCTGTGTATATTTGATTTCGTATTTTTTTTGTATATTATGGTTTGTAGATTTTCATATCTAGACCATTGAATCGTATGGCTGTCTTCCGTTTTATAGTCAATCTATTATCTGTCTTGCCAAGTTGTTTACAAATATAAAGTATCAGTTAGTTATGGAGGTATTAAGTCATTAGTAAATTGGGAGAATCAAATTTATCGCGAATATTTTGAAAGATGCATGAATAGTTTTAAAGGATGGGTGGACAAAAAGTGTCCATTCAATGCAAGTTCTTGTTCTTACCTTACCTAAAGTAAGATAAAAACCTGCATTGAATGGACACTTTTTTTCTGCCCATCCTTTAAAATTATTTTTCCATCCTTCAAAACCTTCTAGATAAATTTGGTCCTCCCATTTTACTAATGACTTAATACCTTCATAGCTAACTGCTACTTAATATTTGTATGCAAAAGAGTTAGCAACACAGGTATTAGGTCGACCAAAATAGGAGAAACATATGTGTCAAGAAGATTCTAAAGGTTGGGTGGACAATTCTAAAGGTAGATGGAGAAAACATCTTCATTCGATACAGGTATGTATAATTTGAACTTACTCTCATAACATGTGTATGTGTGTATATGTGTGTGTATGTTTATATATGCATGTATTTATATATATATTTATGCATATATATATATATATATATATATATATATATATATATATGTATGTATATATATATATATATATATATATATATATAGAGAGAGAGAGAGAGAGAGAGAGAGAGAGAGAGAGAGAGAGATAGATAGATAGATAGAAAATTGAAAATTATACCTTAATAGTGTTGAAACAGATACATTACTCTATCCAAAACGATTTTGAAGATTGAGAATAAGTAAGCTCGCACTTAGTCATGTCAAATGACTTCCTTCATATACATGCTTTAGACAATCATCTCGAAGATATTTCTCATTTTTAGGAATATCAATGCTCTCACTGTCATTTTGATACCAATCCTCAATAAAATCTGCCATGCCATCATCTTCATCATTGTTGCAAAAATATTGTACTTTATCTTCTTTTGAATATAGATCTTTCAACCTTGCATATTCCACAAGATCACTTTTGCGTAGCCTCCTCATAGAAGCTTATGATAAATGAGGTCTTACTGGCAATTGTGAATGGTGTGGGGGAATATCATCAACATCATATGTTGGAATCTACAAACATTAATAAAGTTCATTAGTATTCTATAAATGAATAAAAAGTAAACTTTAAACATAAAATTAAATATATAAGTTATTAAATATGGATAGAAAATTTTCATTCTCTCTAGCTAAAAGGTGTTCTTGGAGGTCTATGCTATCTATAATTCACTAATAGTTCACCACTAGCATGTAATGTAGTAATAGCATTGACAACTATGTATCTTGATGCATCTCTACTCATGTATGGTGATTCATGACTATTTTCATGCTCCTCAAATGTGCAATTAGTCCTTGAACTATTATGTAACCCTCAACTACTATTTATTAAACCTGCTATATTTCCATGCATGTAAGGTCTTCCATCAATATATAATCTTTCATTTTCTGCATGTGAAATCCTTCTACTAGTAAGGGATGCTGCATTCAAGCATATTCCATAAGTACTCATGCTTTGAACATAACGTCCAAGTCAATGCCAATCTCCCCATCCATATATAGGACCAGAAAATGACATAAGAGTGACTTCAGAGTTCGGAGGCACATAGAAATCCTCTAGAATAAAGAGACCATGACCAACATTAGTAATAGTGGATGGAGCAATCATATAGCGATTACCCCAAAAGTTGAAAACCCCTCCATCTAAAGGAAGTGGTCCTCTATTCCATCCTCCATATCTTCTTCTATCATATGTTTGTACTAGAGAACGATCACGAGCTGACAATGGATAATCTCTAGCCATTTCAATCTCTAAACCAGGAGGTAAAGGATTTCTAGAAACCTCTGCTTGTAATTGATGAACATCAAGTCCATGATGTGTACGAGGTATATTAACATTATGAGAAAAATTATCATCATCATCATCAAGCAAGTATTCCTATATATCAATAGTAATTTGATTTTGAATATGTTTTTTAAATAAAATAATGACATTAATTTATATAAAAAATACATACCCAAGCATTATCACGTTGACCAGGTGATGGTGCATGCTCAAAAGTACCATACTCTACCTCATGTTCAATACATTCCAATCGTGGTCTTCGATACGTGCTAACAAGAGTTACACCAACATATAATATGCTCTTGATAGTAAAATTCATCATAATTCCTATCACAGGACACATGTGAAGTCGTTGCATGGGTAGGAGGTGGTGGAGTGCCGTCTGATTGATGAGAATCTGATTATAATAAAAAAACAAAAAAGTATATAAGTTATGTATCTATCAAATATATTTAACATTAAATGTTTGAGACACTTACAGTGTATAGTCCTTGCACGATGAGGAGACGGTGGTGGAGTTCCATCTGATTGTTCAGAATCTACAAATAATGGTATTTGATATTAATAATCTGATTATTTACATACATAAACATTCACATATACATATTTACACATACACACATATTCACATATACACATTTACACATACACACATATTCACATATACACAAATACACATTATTGTGGGATAAATGCATGTAGTTTGTATGAATGAGTGTATATGCATGCATGTGTGTGTATGTATATATGTGGATATGTATGTGTGTGTTTATGTTATATGTATGTATATGTGTATATGTATGCATATATGTATGTGTATATGTTTGCATGTATATGTGCATGTGGGTATGTGTATGTGTATGTGTGTGTGTATATATGTGTATATATTCTGATTCATTTTTTCTATTTGAGATTAAATTAACTGGAGATATTGTATGGTGGAAAAAAATAAGAGGCGACCTAACATACCACCTGAGATGTGGTAGTATTTTCGTAGACAACTATGTCTTTAGGAGTTATTTCCTCAGCAGAAGGTATACAAATTAATAGTTTATATTTATAATTTTCATATATTTTTGTAAATATTTACATTTAATTTATGTATTTCTTTTTTCTTAAATAAACAGGTTGCTGCAAAGAAGAGAGTTGAGTCGGGCCACACATCGCACCTAAGCCAAATGGGCCATCATGGTTTTGTAGCTACATTTGTAAGTATATGTGTTATTGTGAGTATATTTTTTATTTTAGTTAAAATGCAAGAAACTAATCTTTTTTATTTGTTTCAATGCAGCAAAAGGATTATGGTCGATATCCTAGAAAACATGAGATCGTGTATGCTACACATTTTGGATATTGGCGTTTGAGCAAGTATATGCGAGATCATCTGGATGCCTTTGTGAGTATTATTAAATTTTATATAATTATTTTATTTTTATGGATGTTTTGATTGTTTTACTTTTTGTTATATGTAATACAGGAGTATTATGGAGAGGTAGATATGGATGAGGTGGAGAGACAGACACAGGAGGGATGATCTCGATCGTCACAGGGTGATCATGATGATGAGGATGAGGATGATCACGATGCTGCTGCTGATGATGATGATGATCATGATGATGATGATTAGGATTCTTGATTATGACATTGGATTATATGTATTTACATTGATATATATATATATATATATATATATATATATATATATATATATATATATATATATATATATATATATATATATATATATATATATATATATATATATATAGTCTATATATTGTTCATTTCAATTATGTTTTGAATTGTGTGTATGATATTAAGTAATGAAAAGTTTTGTTCTATTGATTGTTATTATTGTTTATATTAAGCATGTGTTTTAGCACTTTAATTATATAAATCATTCATATGTGTGTACGTATGTGCATGTATATGTGTGTAATATGTGTGTACTTATGTGCATGTATATGTGTGTGTATATGAATGTATGTACATATGTATATGTGTATATGCATGTATGTGCATGTGCATGTGTAAGTGTATATGTGTATGTATGCGTATGTGCATGTGCATGTGTAAGTGTATATGTGTATGTATGTGTATGTGCATGTGTGTGTACCTAAGTTCCAACTTAGGGACTTGTGGAGAAAGAGACTATACCTCAATCCCCCTCAAGTACATATAGTGGGGATTCACGCTTTATTTATCAATCCGACCTAGCCGAGTGTATGAAGACATGCATTCTAATGCCGATCAATGTACATGAGTTTCCCAAAGAGTGCAAACAAGGCAAGAACTAAACCAAACAAGCTTCAACTATCAGTCATGGTGTCGGGATACTTGGTGCAGGAGCCAATAGTAAAGTGAGCTTTTCTCTCAGCTCCGAACTTCAAATATAGCAAATAGCATATGCATTTCGAAGCTCTCAAGAAGACGCATCCAATGGTGGTATCTTAACTCAATTCTGGCACTTTTGCTTCAAGTTATGAGCAAAATACTGAGTCGCAGGAATGACCTTCCTACACTTCAGCACTTCCTACACTTCACACACACCTTAACCACAGTAAACAAACACTCTCATGGATAGACAACACTTCCTAACACTCTTTTCAAGCAACACACATGCATACAAGCTTACAAAGAAGATGATACAGAGAGGAGAAGACACAAATTCGAAATTCTGTGCTCTTGATTCTCACAATGGCGAAAGTCCTTACAAAGAGTCACAAATTGACTTATATACATGTGCCCTAAAAATGGTCCTTTCACACAAGAGACCGACACTTTATTCACTAAAAGGCTAATTTCCTATTAATTTACATGGGTAAGCTACTAATCTTCTGTGGGGATGCATCTAGAGGACTCCTCTAGTGCTTTTACATCGGAAATTATATTACAAAATGATTATGATACAAAAATATGGTGTCCAAATCGGAAAAATTTTGGGGCCCGTCTTTTTCTTTGCCTTGTGCTCTTCTTTGCTCTGCAACACTCTCCCCCTCTTTATCTCTGTCGTCCCTTGACAGGCTTTGCTTTTTGTCTGCACCTTGTCTCAGGCTCTTTCGTATGTAGGGTTGGCTGTGTTAAGTCGGGCTGCCACGCACGCCACCAGTGGCTAAGAATGTGATGTTCTTAGTTACCCTCTTCAACTTTTCAGCCTCTACCTCTTTCTAACTTTTGGTCTTTTGATTTGTCTTTGTCTTCACATATCTGACCTGCTGTATTGCTTTGAGCCTGTTTACTTTGTTGACAACGCACACTATCAGCGGGAGGATTACTACCTGCCAAGTATCTTCTTGCACTTCATGGATACTTCCTGGCCTTGGTTCCTCCTTCTGCCTACGTGCTTTTCCTTGATATGTGCCCCTGCGGGGCTCTGTGCAGAGATGGGTGTTGCACCCCTGCGGGGCTTCTTGCAGAGATGTATCTTCAAATATGATCTTTTAGTGAAGCTTCTTTCTTTGTCTTCTTTTCTTTTTTTTGCTGGATTCTTCCTCAACAATGCCCCCCTCCTGAACTCTGTCAACCCCGACAGGCTTTGGAAGTCGACGGGAGTATGTTCTGTATACTTTTTGTTCTGTTTCATTAAGTAGATTGGCTTCACGTATCATGAGTTGCTTCCGCTGTTCTGCTTTCACACCATCATGTGGCGGCTGCCTATGATCGGCGAAGAAGCTCAATTCATATGCCACTAATCTGGCATTCAAATTGGATGACATCTTTAAGAAAATTTCTGAGTCAATTTCAAAAAATCCTGTGAAAAAGGCTTCTTCGAGTGTTTGCATGTATGTACTCGGTAGAAACATGAGCCTGGAATAATAGGCCATTATTGTGGGTCGGCTAGGCCTAACAGACAAATAAAAAATGAGAATATCTGTTCCTTGATTAATGCCAATGAAATTCAAAAATGTATAGGCCGCATGTTTGAACACCTTCAAAATTGTAAGGATCATGCTGAGAATTTTATTCGTCATTTTGATAGTTAAGTCGGGTATGGTTGCATAACTTTGTAGCCAAAATTGGATGGTTTTTACCATGTAATCTTCTGTTGGTAGATAATTATGGGGTGGGCTTGGAAGTAGCGGATAATTCAGCCACTGTTTATTAATAGCACCATTCTTTTGCATATCCAAAAATTCTCTTGCTTCGTGGCGACGTGGTGTTGGGCAAAATGAAGGATTTACCTGTAATAAGTATGGTGCTGCTTGCCAGTGCACCCGCAATGTAGGATTTTTCTCCAAAAAATTTCTTCTCCATACCGGCTGTGCTGCTTCAAATTCCTCTCGAGTATATTTGAATGTCTCATTTGTGAAGTTCAGTTGCTTGTCTGGATTTTTCTGTGTGATCTTCTTTATGTATTGCCTTGTTTTCTCTTTCAATAATCCGTACGGAATGTTGAATGGCTTCATGATTGTGTCCAGATTTTTGCCTTTTATCTTGGCTTCTTTCCTAACTTTGACCACTTCATTTTCAAAATTCTTGATCAACCGGGACACCAATAGTGCCCGTTCCTTCTGACCTATTTCTGCAGTGTATGGCATGGGATGATCATCACAAGGGTCCGCCATCTGTTCTCTTATTGGAGAATTATAAATCGGGGGAGATAGAGGACGTACCTCTACCTCGTTAGTAGGATTTTCTTTTGTCAGCTCTACTGGTGTCCCGATTGGTGCTTTCTCTTCTGCCTTGGTCTCTAATTGTTTTATGCGTTCAGTCTTCTTTTTAATTTCTTTCATAGCTGTTCAGAGTGCTTCTTTAACCGTAAGCAGCTCATTACCAATTTCTGCTACATGATCCATGTTTTCACTGTAGCTCACTGCAAGTTTTCCATGGGCAGTGTTCAATTGTTTCTTAAGTTCATTGGTTTCGTTGACATATCTTCGTTCCCATTCTTCCCTTAGGGCTTGCTCTTGCTTCAGCAATTCTGCATATCTCTCAATCTGATCTTTCAATTCCTTTTGTTCATTGATTGATGGTCCCTATTTTTCTATAGGCTGGTCATATAGTAATGCCTTCATCAACTCTTTATTTCTACTGCGTAAGTTATCATTTTCCTCCATATATACTTTAAGCTGTGTTTCGAGCAGATTGCTTCGAGCTTTCATTCTCTCCTTGTCTGCTTCACTGGCTTCATGCTGTCTTTGTAATTCCGCAAGTTGTTTCTGAAGCTGATGATGTTGTTTCATCAATGTATTACATTGCTCTTTAGCCTCGGTTATCTTTGTATCCTTAGCTGAAATTTCTTGTTGGGTCTGGATGAGCTGTGCGGACAATTGTTCACTCACGATTTGAAATTGATTCTTTTCCCTCATGGCCTTGTCGTAATCCGCATCCGTTTCCATCATTTGTTGTTGCGTGTCCATGGCCGTTTGTATCATTTGCTTGACCACAGGTTTCAATTGAGTCACATCAACGTTTAACCATGTGGTAGGGATGCTAGGTTCTTCACCTGTTATAACATCTTTCCCTTGTGCAACATATAATGTCGTATCATGGGGTTCCCGAATGTGGAGTTATATCCTTGGCTCAACCTCATTGTGGTCAATCTTACCTTGAGGTGTATCATCAGGCACTTCAATCACGATTGGCTCCTTATTTTGTTGTAGGCCTGCTTCCTGATGCACCAGTGTTTGTATTTCCTCTTTTATGGGTGGCACTGCATCTTTACTGGTGATTGGAGCTTCTTTAATGCTTATCTTTGATTGATCATTTAACTGAATAATGTGTTCCTGTTCAGTTTGTACTTCCTGGTTCTATGCTTTTTGTTGTTGATTGTCAGGTGTGATTTCAACCTAATTTATTTCTGTCCATTCTTCATTGTTCATTTTAGTTCTTATGTCCGTGTCCAATGTGTCTTGCTCAGGGCTTGATTCTTCATTGGAACTTGATTCCTCCAACCCTATTTCTTTGTATCTGGAAGGTACTTTAGGAGTATGTTCTTTATCCTTCTGTTTCGTTCCTTGGCTTGCCTTTCTGTAATGGTGGCCTTGAATGTTCAAATTTACCTGCCCCCGCATATACTGATGCGTTTCTTCTAAAGCTGCAGAGAGGTCTCTCTTGGTGATTGGTTGCTGCGTCATAGAAATCTTTGGCGGCATATGTGTTCTTTTTTATTGTGGTGTCTCTTGAGTTTCTTCCTCTCTTAGGCGTTTAGTTCCTCTCATAGGCGTCTTTGAACTGGTTCCTACTTCTTCAATCGTTATGGCTGTTTTTTTTTTCTTCGGAACCGTTGTGGACTTCGCATATTTCGCTAGATCTGTTGATGTCGGCATCAATCGTAAACAATTCTTCATGTCCAGTGCCTCATAAATGAGTAGGGTCAAGGCTGAACTACCATTCAGGAACTTTGTCTGACCCCAATTTTTCTTTGCTTCAAATAAGCGGTCTTGCACATATGGAGTCATGTTCACTTAATTTCCCACTTGTCTCATGCGTGTGAGAGTAGCTGCACAACAATCTTTTGAGGTGTCGTGTATCTATGCATACTTGGAAAGCAAAAAAGCTGGTGAACTAGGTGAATTGAATCTTCAATATCCGTTCTGTTGATTTCCAAAAAGGTTCTCTTTTTAGGATCATGACATTCATCTTTGACATTCGTAAGTCCCTCTTGATTCCATCCGAAAGCTCTGTTAATTAGCTCATGAGTGAATTGAATTGTTTTCCAGGTACCAACTTTGTCTAGTACTCTTGCCTCTGGGACTGATGCTTTATTCGATGCAGACTGTAGTGTATTCATCACTTGTGTACATCTTTGGAAATCTGGCAGATAGATAGGCAATCTTAGGAATGCATCAATTCCTGCTTGTGTCTAGACATCCATCATGCACGGTAATCCTTGTATGATAGTGTTGAATTCTTGTGACATGATAGGGAAGTAGTGATCCCTATCCATAATCTTGATGGTCGCCATGAAAATGAGTTCGGACACTGGTTGGTCATCTAGAAACCAATGACCTCTTGCCTTAGTTATCGATTCCAAGGGAAGAAGCTGGACCTCTTCCTCTTGCGTAGCCTCGGAATTAGAAGATGCCATCTGCACTCAATATATACCAGAAATCAGTGGCAAGCTGGTATCAAGAATCATCTTTCACTTATTCTCATTGAATTTGGCAACTCTCCGAGTGAATTGTGTCGTCCCTTCCCCGTGGGTGTGAGAAAGGTAATACCTAGGATTTTTCATACTTTTATATATTTTTATGTTTTTGCCTAAAAGAAAAACAAAAAGTTAGTTCATAGCCGAAGCGGTACTCTTAACTTACCATTCTTTTTCGGTACAACCACCAAAGGTGACACCCATTTCGTATGTTCAATCTCGTAAATGAACCCAGCATCTAACAACTTATCGATCTCTTCCTTGATTTTTGCTGAGTAAACATCATTGTATGTGTATGGTCTTTGTTTGGAAGGTTTAGCTTCAGATGTCATAGGGATTCTATGGGCACAAATAGAAGGGTTCACTCCTTTCCTTTTCACTGTCACTTTCCCTTTCACTTTGATCAAAGGGTAATAATCCTTCTGAATTCAGCTCGGGTATTGAATGTTCTACTTCACCTCCTCCTTCTAACTCTTCAAAGGGTGGTTCAATTCCTTCCACTTTCTTCCATCTGTCCTCTTGGACTCTTGCCCACAAGTCTTTAGGCCATTCTCCATCTACTTCGGGAACAATGGATCCCTCCCTTTTATCCTCGCATTGATTTCCATTATGTGTCTCACCTTCTTTGGGTTTCTCGGGATCATTAGGGATGACACACTCTTGGAATTCTTTTTCGGGAATTTGTGAATTAGGTAATTGGAGAACAGGTTTTTCTAAGGTTTGTTGAGCTACTTCAATTAATTTTTTGCATATCTCCAATCTTTCTTTCTCTAAGTCACCTCTAGGATATTCTTTTTCATGTTGTTCAATGGTAGGTCTTGCTCTTATTCGTGCCTGGTACGCCTGAATCCACATGGCTAACTCTTATGGCATGGGATCTGCTAAAACTGATCCTACCTCTTCTTTTTTATACTTTCCTTTTTTGTTTTCTTCTTCAAGTCTCTGTTTTTCTTTTTGAACTTGTTCATTTTTTTCCTTCTCTATCTATTGCTGTAGTTTCTTCTCCTTTATCCTATCTCTACGATTTTTCCATCTCTGTGTTCATTTACTTGTGATACTTTTTCCAGGTTCTTCCGAGTCTTCAAGTTCTTGGGTTGTAGGTATATTCACTTCTCTATCGCTCTGATCATTTTTTTCTAGGGTCTCTCGAGCTTTAGCTCTTGTTATTGCTTTCAATGGCACAGTGTACTCCTTATCACTCCTGACGACTCTATCACTTCTATCACATTAATCTGCACGTTAGAGTTAACTTTGTTGGGGTTTTTGGGGCAATCTCTAAAAAGGTGTTCTTTAC
Source organism: Ceratopteris richardii (assembly GCA_020310875.1). Taxonomy (NCBI): domain Eukaryota; kingdom Viridiplantae; phylum Streptophyta; class Polypodiopsida; order Polypodiales; family Pteridaceae; genus Ceratopteris; species Ceratopteris richardii. The sequence continues at coordinate 32,542,704 of CM035418.1, read as the reverse complement.
CACAATCACTACAGTATCCTTCCCAAACTCGCTGTGGTGGTGGTGGGTTTGGTAATGTACATTCTCTGATATAATGGCCACCTCCGCATTTGTAACATGGTCCTCTAGGTACAGGCGGTCTATTCATAGGTCGAGGGGTAATGGATGCTCTGGGGGCTTAAAACTATGGATCAATGAGGAAGAGTTATTATTAATCCTAGATTTAGTGAATTCCTCAATCATATCTTGATAAACTTGTTCCTGGATGTTTTGAAAACTATTTGGGTCTAATGGCTGGAACCAAGCTAAAGCCGTGTCTGTCAAAGTTAGACCAAAGGATTCATATTGGATCAAAAAATCTTCCACTTGTTCAGCTCTGATTACTTTCTTGAATTCAGCTATATGATTGTAAGGTTCACTAGAGCCATCATAATGGTTTCTCATGCATTTGGCAACTTGAATAGGTCTTAATCTTCTTCCTACTTCAGGTGGTCTAGGCATCACCGGGAAAACTGGTCTTCCTATGGGTATACCAGGTCCTCTCACTACAGGTGGTCTATCTGGGACAGGGATTCTATTCCTTGGGTCAACAGGTGGCTGAGGCCGATAGTTCAGATTATTTGCAGGCATAGCAAACTGCACATGGGGTCTAACCGGGATTTGCATTTGTTGTGTTTGTCCTGATTGTTGATATGAATTATCTTGAAAGGTTCCTTGAGGGTTCTGAGAAGTAGTAGCTTGATCCCTAAGAGGGAACACCGGAATGTTCTGATACTTCAATCCTGCTCTTTCTAACTCCATTAGAGGCCAGTATCTCCTATGATTTTTGTCCAAATATGTGATGATGGTGGGGAATTCAGGATCTTGTAACTCATAAACAATAACTGGGTTAGGGGCTACTTCCCATAATGAAGAGTGGGCTCTAAGGAGATGCTCCATTCCATTGATCAAATACACATCCATCAAGGAGTCCTCTTGGGGAACCAAGTCTCCTCTCCAAACCCTAGCAACAGTAGATCTCCCTCTGGGGGTGGTCACTTGTTCTTCATGCCCCTCTGCATTAGGCTCATGAGCATTATCTTCTTCCCCGTGTTCGTTGATACTTTCAAGGTGTTCCGTGACTACATACTGGATGTCTCTCTTGTCCATATAAATTCCTCCTGCGTACTTAACTGCTGGCCTAGGCACCATGTATGCATCTGAAGCTTTCTTTAATCTGGCCACTGATCGGTTTAGACCATCTAGGTAGATAGGTATCTCATTTTGGTTAGTGTTCACATATTCCAAAGATGTTCGATATTCTCCTTCAATGATTGACATCATGCCAATCATTGGTACGGTATTTTGCATATCCTCGGAAGCCATGGGAATTTCTTCCTCTGACTCACTAGAGGTTTTAGAATAATGTGAACGGCTACTGGGTTTGGTTACACTTCCTACTGAAGAGATTACACTTCTTCGGCTTCCTAGGGTTCTCCCAGACCTTAGGTTCATTCACTTAAAAGCTCTGATTAACCTTAGCCAACCTCCAGCTCCTAGAGTTCTTCCCTGAGGGTCTGAATTCTAGAGGAAAATTTGGTTGGAAAAAGACTGACAGAGAATTCTCAATTCACACGATACTTGACCCCCAAAAAAAATCCACGATACTCGATACTTCACCCAAGCAGAGTGTATCCCGATACTCGATATCTGACACACTAGATGGGTACCACAATACTCGATATTTGAACAAAGCGATACACGATACTTGACCACTTGGCTGGACATGATACATGATACTTGTTATAGACAATACTCGATACTTCAGGAAACACGATATACGATACTTGGAAGACGTGATACACGATAATTGACAGGTATCGCGATCAGAGATCTTGCGATATGCGATACACGATATTCAACGAGAAAATGTCCATGATACTCGACACACAACAAGTATCGTGAAGAAATTCAGGACGATACTCGATATTCGTCAGGTATCGAGAAAGTGGTCTCCGCGATACACGATATCCAGCAAGTATCGCGATCTGAGTTTTATGATACACAATATGCGATATCCGACAAGTATCGCGAGAAATTCTCAACGATACTCGATACTTGGCATGTATCGTCAGACCCAACTCAATGATACTTGACACTTGACAGGTATCGCAAAGGGAGTTCAATGATACACGATACTAAACAAGGTCAGGTATCGCGATACTCAACCACAGGAGATCACGATAACCAGGTATCGCGATACTCGACCGTGGGAGAACACGATACTTGACACTTTTTCAGTTTTTTGTAAGTGTGTTTTGAATTTAAAATGAATATATGTGTTTCTCAAGCTCTTCTACCCTCTCCTCACCAACTATATCACAGAAATAAACTTTTCTCACCCCTGGATGGCTTTCACGATACTTACCGCAGATCGTTTCTCGAAAATGCTTAATTTATGTGACAAAGATGAGAGAATGGTAAATGTGCTTACCTTGGGGACTCTCTCTCAACTCTCTAACCATCTCGACTCGCTCCGCGCAGCCCAAAAAGCCCGGATCTTTGCTCAAGATACTCGACAGAAGCTTCTCATGATACTTGTTCTAGAGACAAGTGACTTGAAAAATGACATTTTTTTGGTTTTTGTACTCTTTTGAAAAGGTCTCCTAACTACAAAGACTCAACAAGACTCAAATTAATAACTACTCTAGCTTCCTAACCTACTCCCTTGTTCCTCCTACTCTACTCACTCCACTCACTTCCCTAGACTAATAACTCACTACACACACTCCAAGAGTGACAAGTAGTAAGTGCGGATGAGTGTGACTTACCAAAGAAGAGAAATTCACAACTCCTCTACTCGCTTCAATGCTAAAAGTTACTTACCATCACACGAATGCCTCGGTTTGATTCGACACTTCCCCGGCAACGGCACCAAAAAACGTGTGTACCTAAGTTCCAACTTAGGGACTTGTGGAGAAAGAGACTATAGCTCAATCCCCCTCAAGTACATATAATGGGGATTCACGCTTTATTTATCAATCCGATGAGTATCAAAACCTAGCCGAGTGTATGAAGACATGCATTCTAATGCCAATCAAAGCACATGAGTTTCCCAAAGAGTGCAAACAAGGCAAGAACTAAACCACACAATCTCCAACTGTCAGTCATGGTGTCACGATACTTGGTGCAACAGCCAACAGTAAATTGAGCTTTTCTCTCAGCTCCGAACTCCAAATATAGCAAATAGCATATGCGTTTCGAAGCTCTCGAGAAGATGCATCCAATGGTGGTACAATTCTGGCACTTCTGCTTCAAGTTGTGAGCAAAATACTGAGTTGCGGGAATGGCCTTCCTACACTTCAGCACTTCCTACACTTCACACACACCTTAACCACAACAAGCAAACACTCTCATGGATAGACAACACTTCCTAACACTCTTTTCAAGCAACACACATGCATACAAGCTTACAAAGAAGATGATACAGAGAGGAGAAGACACAAATTCAAAATTCTATGCTCTTGATTCTCACAATGGCAAAAGTCTTTACAAAGAGTCACAAATTGACTTATATACATGTGCCCTAAAAATGGTCCTTTCACACAAAAGACTGGCACTTTATTCACTAGAAGGCTAATTTCCTATTAATTTACATGGGTAAGCTACTAATGTTCTGTGGGGATGCATCTAGAGGACTCCTCTAGTGCTTTTACATCGGAAATTATATTACAAAATGATTATGATACAAAAATATGGTGTCCAAATCGGAAAAATTTTGGGGCCCGTCTTTTTCTCTGCCTTGTGCTCTTCTTTGCTCTGCAGCAACATGTGTATGTGTGTGTATATGTATGTATGTGCATGTGCATGTGTAAGTGTATATGTGTGTATATGAGTATGTGCATGTGCATGTGTATGTGTGTATATGTATGTGCATGTATATGTGTAAGTGTATGTGTATATGTGTGTATGTGCATGTATATGTGTATATGTATGTATGTGCATGTGTGTGCATGTGTATATGCGTGTGTATGAATGTGCATATATATGTGTGTGTATATATACATATGTGCATATGTATGTGTATGTGTATAAACATATACAAACGTATGTATATGCATGTGTATATGTATGGAACATGCATGTGCGTGTGGATACATTTCCATTTGCATCCATGTGCATGCATGTGGATGTGCATATACATGTATTTAAGTATATGTTAATGTGTGTATGTGTGTGTGTGTGTGTGTGTGTATATATATATATATATATATATATATATATATATATATATATATATATATATATATATATATATATATATATATATATATATATATATATATATATATATATATATATATATATATATATATATATATGCAATAATGCATGCATGCAAGTCTTTTTATGTGGTTGTAGAAATTTTTGTGCATATGCATGTGTATGTGTAAGAGTATGTGCACATGTATGTGTATGTATATATGTGTGTGTATGTGCATGTGTATATGTGTATATGTGTGAACGTGCATCTTCATCATGTATAAGTGCATATGTGCATATCAATAAGTGTGAGAATGCTAACTAATGAAAATAACACAATTTAAATGATATACAAAGAATGGAAATCGTACTTACAATAGTTAGCCATACTTTTTGCTTGATTAGCTTCTTGAATAACCTGCAATAAAGAGAGAGAGAGAGAGAGAGAGAGAGAGAGAGAGAGAGAGAGAGAGAGAGAGAGAGAGAGAGAGAGAGAGAGAGAGAGTTCAAAGAGAGGAAGACGTAGAAAGAGAGAAACAAAGACAGAGAGGGACAATAAGTGACACATGCAGAGGTCCCAAGTGCGATCGAATGGGAGCATCCAAAGATAGATCTAGCACATAGACTTCGGCGAAAAGAACATGAGCTAGGAGAACATGGTCTATAATATTACATAAAGCAACCCCTCCAACAAAGGTATGTCATGGATGACAAACACAAGAGGGGGGGAGTGTTAACAGTCAGCAAGGACTCACTCAATAAGGAAGTTGTAAGCAAGAAGGATAGCATGAGTGGCAAGGCCCAGACATTGGGTTAAGCAAAGAAGCTAGTCAATGTAGATCAGGCAATAAGTAGGCCTAGCCATAATTTTTCTCAAATCAATCATTCAACAAATAGTGATTTTCATCACTTCATTTCATTGTAATTGCATGTTTGCTATAGTTTTGACTCCATTTTATACAAGGATTTTCATCGCCTCATTTCGTTGTAAATACCCGTTTTTAATAGTTTCAACTCCATTTTGTACAAGTCGAGGAGTAGTAGATCTTGAGGAGTAGTATAAGAGTTTACATTTCCAATTTCATTATTTTTGGAGTTCATTTGAGCCTTCACATTAACTTAGAGACCTAATTTTTAACTAGACTAGACACTAGGTCTGAACTAGAACAAAGCTAGTCAAAAAACTATAAAAAGAGCTAGAGAGCTCATTTTTGAGGTTGGCTTTGAGAGATTTAAGCTTTTGTAAGAACTTCATTGTATTTTGAGCTTGAGAATACAAGATTCCATTGTTCTACTCTTTGCTCTACCTTGTGTGTGTGCATGTATGTGCACGTCCTTGTGCTTCTCACTTTCACACTTGTGCATTCCACTTTCTCACGATCATCACACCATTCTCCCGTCTCCACAAATTGAAATTTATGAGGTTCATCTCCTCATGTTCATACTTCCATTGTGCTAGAGTGACAAAGAGGTCTCTTACAATCCTACTTATTGTTGGAGATATCTGCGGAAGCACGTGAACAGCATAAGGAAGGAGAAGAAGCTTGGAGTACAACACACAATACTGAATGTATTACTAGAAAATGTACAAAGATAAGTAGCCCATTAGGGCAATAGGCGTATATACAAGCCGGGGGAAAAAAACCTCCTAAAGAGGGAAAAAAGTGCCCCGGCGGTCCTAGTGTGTTCACACACATCACTACCTAAATATATCAACAAATCCCCCCTGGGAGTGATGCGGTGAACAAGGAGCTGGCACTCATGTATAAGGAAGTGCCAAGCTATGTGGAAATCACTCCACAAAAGGAAGTAAGCCCAAAGCTTTGCGAAAAGCTTCAAACTTCTCCCTAGTAGAGCCTTCGTGAAAAGGTCTGCAATGTTCTCTTGCGTGGGCACATATGCCAAGCTGATCTCCCCAGCAGAGAACCTCTCCGTGACATAGTGATAATGCACCTCAATGTGCTTAGTGCGAGCATGGAACGCAGGGTTCCTCGCAACTGCCAATGCACTCTGACTGTCAGTGAAGATGGTGGTGGCAAAAGACTGACCAACACCCAAATCAGCCATAAGGCGTCTGAGCCACACACACTCAACAGTCGTTGTGAAAGCTGCCCTATACTCAGGCTCACAACTGGAAGTGGCGACAGTAGGCTGCTGCTTGCTCAACTAAGATATATCATGAGCTACCAAGCATGAAGCAAAAGCCACTAGTGGACACATGTGTGTCATAGCAACTAGCCCAATCAAAGTCAGAAAAAGCATGCAAATCTGGCGGTAGTTGTCCCCCCTTGGGATAAAACAACCCAAGTAGCCGAGTACCACTCAAGTAGCGAAAGATGCGCTTAACCGCCTGCCAATGCTTGACTCCTAGGCAATGCATAAATCTGCTCATCTGTGAGACAACAAACTGAATATCTAGCCGAGTAATGCATAAGTATATCAAGCATCCCATAGCCTGCTGATAGAGAACAACATCAAATGCATCTCCAGCATCATGAAGACTCAATCGTAAACCTGTCTCCATAGGATTGGCAATAGGTTTACAATCTTCAAGGCCAAAATGCTGCAATAATGTGTCAATAATAAATATATTTCGTTTGACACAAAACCATTACACCATCAACTTGCATAAACTGAATGCCCAAATAGTGATGCAAATGCCCCAAATCAGACATCTCAAATGAGGCATGCAAGTCAGGCTTAAAATCATCAATATGCCTCTCATGAGGCCCAGTGAGTAGCATGTCATCAACATAAACCACAATGATCAAAAGTACATCATTAGCACGCTTAACAGATAAGGTGCTTTCAGATGGACTGTTCTCAAAACCATGTGCAATCAGATAGGCGTGTATCTTCTCATACCAAGCACGTGGTGCTTGCTTTAAACCATATAATGCCTTCTTTAACATGTACACCTGGTTTTTATGCCCTTTCTACACAAAGCCACAGGGCTGAAAAACATACACTTCTTCATGCAAGTCACCGTTTAGAAATGCAGTTTTAATGTCCAACTGATGTACACTCCAACCATGATGAGCTGCAAGTGCATAGATGCTCCGAACAGTAGTCATACGACATGTAGGTGCAAAGGTCTCATCAAAATCAATGCCTCTTTCCTGTGCATAACCCTTTGCAACAAGCCTAGCCTTATACCTGTCAATTGTACCATCTAGTTTATGCTTCAGCTTGTATACCCACTTAGTGCCAATGGCCTTCTTGCCAGGAGGCAAGTCACATAAAGACCAAGTACCATTCTTCATTATAGCGTCATATTCAGATTGCATATCAGCCATCCAATTTTCTAAATTTTGTGCTTCATCAAACAAAACAGGCTCATTCTCATCACAGAGACTAGATGCAGCCATATCATAGCAATCTGATGCAAAAGAGGCACTATGAGAGTCTGAACGAGTATGATATGCAAAGGTGCATCTAATTTGTTGTCACGCAAAGTTTGCACTAGCCATTTTGGCATAGTTTTTTCCTGCTCAATATCAGCTCTCTCATCAACTAGTGCATCATGTAAATCTGCATCAGAAATGGAATGATCTGCATCATCACATGAAACGTGCAAAGGCTGAGAAGTTGCCTCATTGGGACCAGCACTAGACCGTCCACTTGTAAAAAGAGGCAGCAAAGTATTATACATGTCTTTGGAGCTAACAAATGTCTTCTTAGTACATGAAAGCAATGGCTAAATAGCATCTTCCACAAAAACAACATCACGGCTAACCAGAATGCGTTTAGTATGTGGATGATACAAATGATAGCCTTTACTTTCAGAACTGTAGTCAACAAAAATACATTTTACTGCTTTATCATCCAATTTTCTGCGATGTTGTTCAGACACTAATGCATATGCCAAACGTTGCGATCATGCCAAGCCTCATATGGAGTGATAGACTACAGTGCTTTAGTGGGAAACCTGTTAAGTACATATGCTGCACACATGATAGCCTCAAGCCAGAAACTATGTGGTAAAGCCTGACTCTTGACCATACACCTCGCCATCTCCATGAGTGACCTGTTCTTTCGTTCAGCAAATCCATTCTGCTGAGGTGTATACGGCACTGTACACTGGTGTTTTATCCCACGTTTAGCCAGAAATGCATTAAAATCACAAGACATGTATTCCCCCCTCGATCTGAACGGAGGGTGCCCATTTTACATGCTGACATATTTTCAACCAAAACCAAAAATTGTTTGAAGCACATGAACACTTCAGACTTTGCCTTCAATGGATATACCCATGCATGCCTCAAAAAATAGTCATTGAAAGTCACGAAGTAAAGATAATTTCCAAAAGAAGGTGTCTGCATAGGACTAGAGACATCACTATGTACAAGCTGAAATTTCTAAGTAGCCCGAACTGAACCATATTTTGGAAATGAGGAACGCTGCATTTTGCCCAAAATACAGCCTTCACAAACATGTTTTCCAGGTGCCTCAAGTTTGGGCAAAGAGATCACCTTTCATATTTTTGCAGGCATAGCAAACTAGCAAAATTTAGATGACCAAAGCGTGCATGCCAAAGCTTTGCATCTGACATAGCTTGAGGATCATGTACTGCACATGCCGAATCATTCACAGATCTTTGATAGTCTATGGGCTTATACAGCCCACGACATAAAATGCCAGAACCAATAATCACATTGCCATTTGACAGATCATGAACTGTACACCTGCCATCAACAAATTTCACAACCAAGCCAATCTTGGCTAATGCAGAAACTGATAACAGGTTCTTCTTGATCCCTGGCACAAATAAAGCATCTGACAAAGTGAAAGAACTACCATCAGCAGTAGTCAAAATGATTTTATCAACTCCCATAACAGGATAAGAGGAGTTGTTGGTGCATGTAACAGTATTCCCTGTAGGGGCAGGCTCGAGTGAAGAGAAGAAACTGTGCTGCGAGGTAATATGTTTGGTCCCCCCACTGTCAAAATACAAAACATCTGAGTCTATTGCAGACATGCACTGTCACGAGAAGATGGGTCAAAACTGCAGACAGTAGTAAATGCCCATTCTTCTTCCTGCACAAGATTAGCATACTCTGTTTTTGGTGTAGAGGCCTCTACAACAACCATTCCAACCTCTTTCTTCTTTGCCCCTTTAGCAGCCAGTTTTGGACAGTTCTTTATGATATGATCATTCCCTTTACAATACTTGCAAAATAATTTCTACTTTTCTGATTTCTTCTCTTATTTATCTTCCTTCTTCGAATGTGCAGCCTTTGCAGATTTCTGCTTACTAGTTGAAGAGCTCCATTTTCCTTTGCCCTTCTGACTAGCCAAGAAAGCTTGATCTGCAACACGCATAATGGACCTGTTCTGCCTCAACTAATATTCCTGCAACATAACAAAGACTAACTCCTCGAATGACAAGGCATTTGGATTGCCTTTCATCATCAACCGAAGAGTAGAAGCAAAACTTTGATATGAATCAGGAAGACCATTCAGAACGGTTTGCACAAGTGAGCTATCTGGTATAACCTCATAATCAGAAATCAATTGTTCCTTCAAGTCTTTGATCTTTGTTAGAAAATTGTCCATAGAATCACCTTTCCTTGACTACCTTTATTCTCTTGATTTGGCGAGAAGCTATGAGAAGAGGTGCTCTTCCTACCTACATGAACACTGGGGCTATTGAACTCGTGCATATAAAGGGACCCAACGATGGTCTTCATAACTGAAGACCTATCTCTTGTTCCGATTTCTACTATAAAAGTTTCTCCTCTACCTTGGCTAGAAGATTGAGCCTTATGATGGACATGATTATCATTCTTGAGCAAAAGGGCTTTATTAGAGACAGCTACACCTTAGATGCCATTATCTCTATGTCGGAAGGTATAGAGTATGCTAATGAGACTAACCAAGACTTTTACTTCTTCAAAGAGGACTTTGACAAAGCTTACAATAGGATGGATTGGAATTTTATCTCCCAATCCCTTCATGATGTTGGTGCTAGTAAAAAATTTATTAAATATGTTAGTACCTTGTTTGGCAATGCTCACTCTTGTGTTACTATGAATGGTCATATGTCTAAACCTTTTAGACTACAAAGATCCATTAGAAAAGGTTGCCATCTTGCCCCCCTTTTGTTTGCTATCACTAGTGATGTCGTTGGCTGGATTATCAGAGACTATATCAATCAAGGGACTATCAATGGTATTGATATTCCCAATGCTCCCTCCCAATTAACTCTTTAGTCCTTTGCTGATGACACCAATATGCTCTCCAAGGTTGATGATGCTTGTGCTAAGAAATTTCTCGAATGTGTGGACTTATTCTATCTTTCTAGTGGATCTAAAATCAATCACAATAAAACATCTTTCAAGGCTTCTCATAATAATGTCCCTAGTTGTATCTCTACTTTAAGGTGTGAGAACATTTAGGATGGTACTAGTTTTAGATTATTAGGGATTCCTATGGGGTTTAATGTGACTTTTGATCAAAGGTGGGAGTGGGTGCTCAGTAGACTTAGAAAAATAATTTTTAAATGGATGGATCTCCAAAGTAATATGACTCATAGGGTTTTTGTGTGCGGAATCACTATAGCCTGCCTACTATTATATACTTCCTCTCTCATTGAAAACCTACTAAAAAGTAGTTGAATCAAATTATATCCCTTTCTCACAGATTTGTTTGGGGAGGGCTTCCTAATAGTTCTCACGTTCCTAAGGTAGCCTAGAATAGTGGTTGTATGGCCAAAGAAGAAGGTGGGCTATGGATTCTTTGTCTTTCTACTATGGCTATAAGCATGGATGTTTAATGGATCCTCAAAACAACTAACTCCATTGACTTCTTGGGTTGTCTTATAACAAGAAACTACCATCAATTTTACATTAAATTTTAAATCTTGGTCTAACTTCAGCTTCTAGAATAATGTTAGTTCCCCTTCTACTTTTCTGCATGTAGGTAGCAAGCTAACCTTCAATATGTGGCAATCTTGGATGCAGGTAAAGGAGAACTATTTATTAAATAATCAATTCTCTAACAATTCTTTCTTTATCTTTTAGGACTCCATTTGGGCAAGCTTGATTGCTGATCAAGAAAAAAGAGAGCTAAACATGAGGAAGAATAAGTGCAAAAAATTAGGCTTCTGTTCTTGGAAAGACTTACTACACAATGGTGAAATTTTGGATGATCTTGATATAGTAAGTCTTGCTAATCTCTCTACTGTATGCATACAAATCCTTACTGAGCATAAAAGAGTGTTGAAGTAGTACCTGGATAACAATAAACATTACAAAGAAGTTGATGTGCACACTATGGATTTCGACATGTATCTGCAATTTAAGAGAAGGAAGCTATCTATCATTACCTTGGTTGATAAACTCAACAAAAGGTGGATGCTGCACTAGATTCCCGAACAATGGAAATATAGATTCCAAGCTACCTGGGCCTTCCCAATGTTAATTAAACACTCTGCTCTCCAATCATTTATCTTACATAAAGGGCAATGGACTAGCAGTAGAGCTAAGTAAATGAATATTGGTTTAGGGGCATGTGGCTTCTATGGCAAGGAAGAAGATATTTCTCATCTTTTTATTACCTGTGGGCATGCTCAATAGTTTTGGAACCTGATCTATAGGGTGTGCAGACATGCAGGCATTTCCAAGTTGGGATAGCAAGAAATACTTCTTGGTGTGTGTAGAAGCTTGGACATTCCCCTCTGGCACTTGTGGAGAACTCATATCCTATGGTATATTATATGGTTGAGTAGAAACTAGGGAACATTTAATTATGGGAGGAAGGACTACATCCTCTGTTGTATCAAAGCCCTTAAGAGAACTATGCAAACCTATATGAAGGCTACTTTTGATGTCCTCCCAGAGAATTGTACCCCTCATATGATTATTAGAAATGTTGAGGCTAGTGAATGGAGAGACAAGATGCGCTCTTGCTACTCTTACATTAGGTTTTTTATGGCTACTTCCCTATGATGGGGATTTTGTAACTCTTATATTTGATGAGGGCTTGCCTCCCTTGAGATTCCCTTACCCAAAATAGTTCCTTGAATAATATTGGTAATCTTTTAAGGATCGAACCAACCCTAAGGATGGAAACAATGAGCTGAATTCTCCAAGTAAGGTTGAGTACCACCAAATGAAATATACGAATGGCCCAAAAGACCTCTATATCATGAAAAGATAACCCCATTATCCTTGTAATGTCAAGAAAATTTGGGTGGTCATGCACTTCAAAGTCCAACCAAATTGCACTATGATATGGGTACCTAAATCTCTTCTTTTAAAAAATCCATCCTTTCAAAAAGAGAAGCACATTAAGCCATGGTCTATACCAATGAAGTCCTATCCTAAGAAAAGACCAATCATAAAAAAATGATCTAGATTAATAAAGTCCTACCTAGGAATGATCCTAAGAAGAAATTCAATGCCATTAAAAATAAGCGAAGATGTATTGGTGACCTAAGAACTTGTTGAGAGAAGTATGGGCACCCAAGGACTGACTAGACAAGGAAGCCAGCGGAGAGAGTCAGAGCGAGGTGAAGGATTGAGTAGACAAAGCAGTCGACGCAAATCTGGCAGATAGGCCCTTCAAATTTTTCCAAATTAACATCTTTATAACAGTGATTCTTATCACTAACAATCATTGTAAATACCATTTCATATTTTTGTAGCTCCATTTTGTGCAAGTCAAGGAGTCCTTGAGCTTGAGGAGCCTTAGAAGTACCTACATATCAATTTTCGTATTTTTTAGGCTCCGTTTAAGCCCTCGAATTGGCCCTGGAACCTAATTTTTAACTAGGTCGGACACTAGGTCTGGACAGGGCCAAAACCTAGTCAAAAACTATAAATAGAGCTAGAGAGCTCATTTTTGAGGTTAGCTTGTAATTGATATGAACTTGTAAGAGCTTTTTGAAAGCAATCTAAGAACTCCATTGCTTCACACTCTTTGTCTTGCTGTGTGTGCGCGTGTGTGTGTATGTGTGTGCATGGTTGTGTGCTTCTCACTCACGCATTTGTGCCTTCACTTGCTCGAGGTCTTCATACCATCCTCATGTCTTCCCGGATTGACATTAAAGGAGGTGCTACTCATCACTAAGCTACACCAAATTTTGGCGCCGTTGCCGGGGATCGAGCCTTGAGGACGAGCGTGTGATGGTAAGACGTAGATTTGGGACGTTGGCGTTGTAGGTAACTTCTTCACTTTTCCTTTTTTTCTTTTCCTTACCTCATCACCATGATCATCATCACCATCTCCCACCTCCATCTCCATCATCGCAAAAAATTCAGTTTTTTGCTATATCCCCTTCCTCCTTTCATTTCCCTCATTTCACTTGTGAGAGAGAGCGAGAGAGAGAACTGTTGTGTGCTATTTTCTGCATGCTTTTGGAGTTTCTTGCAGGTTTCAGCATCATCATCCGCTCCAGCACGTCGCGCAGGTACGGAAATGTGCAGAACTGTCTCGCAATCGCCGACTTCTGTCGATCGCGATTGACAGAAATTTTCACCTTTTGGTAAATCTGAGTGCACCACAGTGGACTAGAGACCTTGCACACCACATTTCCACAAAAATTTTTGAAAAATTTGCAAAATTTCAATCCGTCGTGATTGACAACTCTGTCCGTCGCGATTGACTGCCTGTCCGTCGTGATCGACATCCATCCGTCGCGATTGACTGCCTGTCCGTCGCGATCGACACCCATCCGTCGCGATCGACTGCCTATCCGTCGCGATCGATACCCATCCGTCGCGATCGACTGCCTGTCCGTCGCGATCGATACCCATCCGTCACGATCGACTGCCTGTCCGTCGCGATCGACACCCATCCGTCGCGATTGACTGCCTGTCCGTCGCAATCGGCTGCCTATCCGTCGCGATCGGCTGCCTGTCCATCGCGATCGACACCCATCCATCGCGATTGACTCCTGTCCATCGCGATTGACTGCCCTGTCCATCGCGATTGACAGCCAATTTTAGCCAATTTTTTAGGGTTTTTAATTTGAAGAGTTTGGCTAATTTTGGGCATGAACATTTTACTCTAGAGCACATAAGGAGGCCATAGGAAAACAACTTGGGGAAAACCTGTTGCACAGTGATCCTGTTTGAACCCTGTCTTAACCCTAGAACCCTGAACGGTCATAACTTTTTCATACGAAATCCATTTTTTGAGCTCTAGGGCTTGTTGGAAAGCTCATGGCATATACTACACGCCCTCAACTGTTTTTTATAAAGATAATGCGTTGATTTTTAGCTAGGGTATTTTGAAGTTGACCATACCCAGGGGGATCAAAGTCAGGGGTCTTAAGAATTGTTTTCCTAAAAATCACTATGCAAATTAGTATTTGTGCTACAGGAATGAAAATCATTGGTTCTGTCTTTGGAATTTAAATCTTAAAGCTAACTTTGGAACTCTTACAGTCTATTGAGAGCATCGAAAGGCGTTCTAAGCAAGTTTAAGTGCAAGCTTGGGAACACACTTCCTGGGCATTCAAGGGCAACCAAGCAGGAAACAAAAGGTTGGAAACTTTCAACCCCTCTGTCAATTCCTAGCTTAGGCTAAGAACGACTAGTGATAGGAGTAAGTCAGGGCAACGATAGGCATCAATCAAGTTGAAGACTACCTATGCACTCAAGTTCAAGATTAAACATAATCTCTTCGTGATGCGATAACCTTAAAGGAAAGAATCTAACATGGAATGATCAACTTACAGTGCGAAAATTAACTCAAATATTCCTGACGACGTGATTTCTGACTAGAGCATAAACACGATAATCGACTAAAAAAGAATCAAGTGACTGATACAAAAGAACTCAGCAACGAGGTTGTACTTGGGCAAAATTGGGCTATTCAATTAGGCTTATGAACCTTAGATCAGGGAGACATCTAGGGAGACATAGACAAAGTCTTAGGTCTTCAGAGGCTAGTGTCAACCACACTGCTAGGTCTTGGGCCCAGCAGTTGAGCCACCACTCATACTACCCTAGCTCTGAGACTAGTGAATCAGAGATGTCTCAAGGCATGGATCGACCTATGGGAAGTTCAGGAGTGCCATACTTGCACAGGGTAGAAGGCCCGTACAAGACGCAGCTGGAATACCTTAGAACCAACCGATTAGGTGCTAGCATCTATGAGGACGGTCTAGGAAGATCCGTGGTCCAGATTAAAAACCCTGACCAGTCCATAGGACTAGAGCACCCAACTGTCAAGTTTGAAAACGGGGCATATTTGGACAAAGAAGGAACCATATACGTAGTCACCAGTCACCCAGATAGGACAGACGAATTCGGAAATGTGATCCCAGAAGTGGACTTAGGTGACCTGGAACAAGGAAACATGGGTGTAGAACCTAGGACCCCTCGAGGGAAATCCGTTCTTACGAGAATTCTCACTCCTGAGTGGATTCCCCAGGACAACAAGAGTATAGATCTGCTTCTGAACCGAGAGACTGACGAAGCCTTTTGGAGGTATAAATCTGATCGGCCAAATGATATAGGAACAATCATGATCTATGAGTTTAAAGATCCATATAGCCCAGGTAGAGTGACCTACTTAGATCACGCTTCAGAGAGGATCTTTGTGGTTACAGAAAATGATAGGCATGCTTACACTTGGAAAGGTGAATTCGTTTTCCCCCAACCAAGATCGAACGTGTCCTATGGTCACCCTGGAGCTGGAACATCCCATGCTCAAGGAACTCAAAGAGACAGAAGTAGAGATAGGCCAGAAGTAAGCTTTGCCAACCCAGGGGGTAGAGAAAGAACGAGGACGGAAACTAATAGAGTAGAACCTGAGGGTCATAGAGCCCCAGGAAACCGAAGAAATGCCGAGGATTTTCCTTTGCCACGACCTAGAGAGCACACAAGGACTTTGAGACCGACTCAGCTAGTTAAGTCCATGAAAAACTACTTCGATGGCACTGGAGATCCCTACGATCATGTGGTTGAGTTCAGGCAAGTCTTGAGAGCTGAACAAGTGGAGGATCTATTCACACAGTACAATGCCTTTGGTCTAACCCTTAGGAACACTGCCCTGACATGGTTTCAACCACTAAACGAGAGGCAGTTCAGGAATATAGACCAACTCCTAGAGGCTTTCATTATTGAATTCTCTAAGAGTGGCATAAGACATAATACCTCCTCCCTGATTCACAGTTTCAAGCAGACCCCGCAAGAGACCGTGAGACTTGCAGGAAGAAGATTTAGGCAATATCTTGAAAGATGCCCTGTTTCTGAGCTACCCACACCAGCTAAGCAAGTGGCTTTATTCTTGGATGGATTGCTAAGTGCCAAATTGAGGTCATATGTGTATCTGAAGGACCCTAGGACTATAGAAGAGTGTGTACGCATGTGCATTGACATTGAGGATGACCTAGGGGAAGAGTTAGAACTTTCCAAAATATACAAAGATTCAGATAGTGCCTCTAGTCTCTCTTCCACGCAATCCACATCAATTGAGGAACTCGCTGAGAAAGTGGCACAAAAACTTGGTGTCTCTAGCAAACAAATCCCAAGGTTTGCCCCTGTGAAAAGATGCTATACTTGTGGTGGCAACCACATGGCGAATGTATGTCCCATTATGGCTCAACCCCAAGTAAACCCTAGTAGCTAGTACTGCACTATAGAACGAAAATACACAAATCACTCAGCACAAGACTGCCCATACAATAAGCAAGCGGTTAGGCAAACCTACCCTCAGCCTTACCCCCAACAAGGCAGATATCAGGGTTGATACCCATATCAACAATATACTAGGCCTCAGCAAAATTACCAACAGCAATATCAGGCCCAACTGAGACCCCAGCCTGTGTTAGCACAACAACCACCTGCTCCTACTAATGTGATTCCAGTAAAATATGCAGCTGCAGAAGAAAATTTGAATAGAGCCATAGTCCCAGTGACTCCATTGCTTTCAGAAAGTGACCTGCGTGACAATAGTTTTGATTCTACACATATTGATAGTCCTCAAGCTTACTACATGCAGTCCTCCGAACATGGTGAGTCCTACTATAGTGAAGAGCCAAATGAATCTAGTTGGGAGTCAGATTACACAAACGTCATGTATGCAAACCCCAACCCTAGACCCCAACCTAGGCAAGTAAGACCTCCATTCCCTAGAGGACCATGCTACAGATGTCAAGGAGATCATCTCATTCGTGATTGTCCCGTGCCTCCACCTACACAACCCCAGTCAGTGATGATCCAGGACTTTTGCCAAGAGTGTGGAAAAGAGCATCTCTTACGAGACTGCCCTAAGAATCCTAATAATATGCCAAGAACCACTCCTATTAACGTTATTGGGTTAGTGGTAGATTCCACAGGAAGTGTGACTTCCACTGCACCAGTACAAGTAATCACTAGAGCCCAAGCCTTGCAATAGAACCAAAGCGTAGGCCAGGAAAAGAGCCCAGATGTTAGTGAAACGGAGAGCATGACAAAGAAGAGGACTAGAGCTTGGAGAGATAGTCGTGAAAGAATGAAAAGGCAATGGGCAAAAAAGATGAGTGAACTCGAGGAAAGCCTCAGAGAAACAAAGGCCAGGATAACTGAACTCACATCTCAAACTCCCTCTCACACTACCACACCACCACCATTCCCGTCTCCATCCGACCCGCCACCTTCCAACCCACCTCACACAATTCCACCACCTCCAAGAGTAGGATCAGTCCTAGCAGACCCCACTCCCGAGGACCTTAATATGATGCTCAAAGCCTATCAGGCCAGGATCCAAGAAGGGCCAAACGTAACTAATCATGAAAAGTGTTACTCTAGAGCAGAACTAGAGCTAGAACGAACCAAAATTTGTGCTAAGATGGTGGAATTGGCTCAGACCATGTTTGAAGCCAGTCGCCTATTTAACATCTCTAGTTCAGCGAAGACACAGTTACACTTTGATGGACTGTTAGAAAGAATAGAGAAGCTGATTGCACAATCAGAAAAGGAACCCGCCTCTCAACACAAGGACAAAGCAAGTGAAAGAGTAAGCATTCCTGCCCAGGAAGCCTATGTGCCTGAAGCCTATGTGCCTAACTCTACGGAGCCAGACACATCATCTTCTATGAATCGGTTCACACAAGAATTCCTACGCGAGATTCAAGAAGACAAATGGGCTAAAGAGAGTGAAGTCCCTCCTCCTATTGAACTTGTGGATGATGCACACGACCGATTTCCACAAGACATCCCATCCATTTATGAGAAGCAGGAGAGCACCCAATCTCAGGAGAGATTAGATTTTGAGTCTAATTCTTTGCATGAATTACCCCACTTCACAGGCCCATGGGAAGCTAAGTCCACGTGCATGAGAGCACCCACGGTCATGGTACGAAATGAGGACTCAGTCATACCTAGGAACACAGAGGTAGTGAAAAACACTAAAGTACAATGCAACCTCACCTTAGAAGAGCTACTCAAATTAAGGCCAGAGCTATGGAAACATGTAGCCAAACAAGTACCAGAAATAGCCAAACCTCGTTCCCAGGTAGGATCCCAGAGAACAGTGCCAGAAATACCATTGGACAAGATAGGAGACATGAGTGAGGGCGAAGAGGGAAACACATATCTTCCTATCACCCATCAAGGATACACCACCAAGGCCATTCTAGACTCAGGCGCAGGTGTTGCAATTGCTACCACTTCCCTATGGAAGCGTTGGGGCAAGCCAGCACTCAGGCCCACAAGAATGAAATTGCAAATGGCTGATGGTCACATAGAGAGACCCTTAGGCTTGCTAGAAGGAATAACTCTCACTACTTGTGGTGTTGAGTTTGAGCACACTTTCGCCATATGTGACTTTAGCAAGAACCATGCCTATGAGATGATTTTGGGAAGACCATTTATGCGACAGTTGCAAGTGGTACAAGACTGGGGAACCAACTCCTTGTACCTACAACACTTAGGTGTTACGACCAAAGTGAATCTTAAAGATTACTCTCATAGAGATGTCCCTCCTATCCAATGGAATCCCATCCATAGAGCCAAAGATGATACGGAATCTGTGCATTCCATAGGATCAGGATCCTCATGGATGCATGAAGACATCCACTTATGGATGTGCAAAGTGGCAATAGAAGAGGAGAAAAGAGAAAAGGCCAGAGAAATAGGTGCAAACGAAACACATAGACCCATTCAAGACCCAACCTATGCACCTGTAGTATTTCCTGATGAAGAATTTGAACCCCATGGCTGGGCAGAAATCTTAGCAACAATGGATGTAGCCATCAATGAAGAACAACGGACACCTCACTGTGATGAGGATGGCTATGACATTTTAGTTTTCTCCATAGAGCCAATCATGGGAGAGGCAGTGTTAGAAGAATGCGAACCTAACCCTGATGCATTTGAGGATGCGAGTGACTCCGATCTAGAGTCAATCATTATGGACCCACCTTTTGCATCAGATGAAGAATACTTCCATGAAGTAGAATTTCAACCCCAGAGGTATGGAGAGCTTACAAGTGATGTAAGATTAGCCACACATGTGACTCCGAAGGAAGAAGGAAAGAAACGAAAGAAGAGAGAAGTCTCACCAGAAGAGGAAGAATCTTTGTTTGAGGTCCCGGAAAATTTTAAGAAGTATGAGATAGACGACAAGAGAGTCATGATAAGAATGCCTAAACGAGAGGCACAATCAGGAGAGGCCTATGATAACAAAGAAACCACCAAGAAAATAGTAGTGGCCCTAGAAGAAGGAGAGGAGAGATGCACGTACATAGGCCATGACCTAACAGAGGAAGAAGAGCATGCGTTAATAGCCTTGCTAAGAGAATACAAAGATGTATTCGCTTGGAGTTACAAGGATTTGAAAGGTGTTGACCCAGAAATATGCTCACACACCATCCCCATGACCTCAGATGCCAAACCCTCTAAACAAAAGCCATATACATATAATGATAATTACGCTGCCAAGATCAAAGAGGAGATAGATAGACTGGTTGAAGCTGGATTCATCTATGAAATCGAGCACACTGAGTGGGTATCCCCCATCGTAGTGGTGCCCAAGAAAAATGGAAAGCTCCGTGTATGCATTAACTTAAAGAAGGTCAATGCAGCCACAATTCGAGATAACTATCCGCTTCCCATCACAGAACATCTCTTGGAAAGAGTAGCAGGCAAGGAAGTGTACAGCTTCCTTGATGGATTTTCGGGCTACAATCAAGTAGCCATAGCTCCAGAAGATCAGCATAAGACGGCTTTTGCCACTGAATGGGGCATTTTCGCCTTTAGAGTAATGCCATTTAGGCTTACCAACGCACCAGCTACCTTCCAGAGGCTGATGTGCCATGTATTTAAAGAGTTCCTAAGGAAGAACTTGGAAGTCTATGTTGATGATCTTTGTGCTCATTCCAACATTAGGCAAACTCATATTCCTGAACTCAGACAAATCTTTGACAAATGTAGAGAATATCAAGTCTGCTTGAACCCCGAAAAGTGCGTTTTTATGGTCAGGCAAGGCAAGATTCTAGGACACATAGTGTCAAAGAATGGCATATCCACTGATGAAGAGAAAGTGAGAGCCATAGCAGAGTTACCTAGGCCAAGGAATGTCAAGGAAGTACAAGCTTTCATGGGGCATTGTGGTTATTACCGACGGTTTATACACATGTATGCCATCATAGCAAAGCCCATGTACGGACTTCTGACTAACTTTGAGTGGACTGATGAATGTGAGAATTCCTTCAATGAGCTTAAACGGCGATTATGTTCAGCACCAATCTTAACCACACCAGATTGGAATAAGCCTTTCCATGTTCATGTGGATGCATCCAATGATGCTATTGGGTGTGTACTCGCGCAACCTACTGGTGAAGGTAATATGGATCTTCCAATTGCCTATGCTAGTAGACAATTGAATGCAACTGAACGAAATTATACAACCACCGAACGAGAAGGATTAGGCATGGTATATGCAGTTAAAAAGTTTAGACATTATTTGCTTGCAAATAAGTTTAAATTTTTTACTGACCATCAGGCACTGCTATATCTCGTGAACAAGCCATGCAATACAGGTAGATTAGTAAGATGGTTTCTCTTACTAATGGAATACGACTTCGAGGTTGTGGTAAGGAAAGGTAGGACTCACTTGAGAGCAGACCATCTCTCTAGGCTCACATCTGGAGAAGCCCCACAAGGAGTGTCAGATGACCTTCCTGATGCTTACTTGTTTAATTTGGAAGTGGTGCCGCAGTGGGCTAAGTCATTAGTGCCAGTATTGACATACGGGCCTAACCACCCAGTAGTAAACACACAGGATAGAGAGGTAGTAAAAGCTCAAAAGTATCACATCATGGCAGGTAGTATGTACAAGCACACAGATCAAGGGATCTTGGCTTGTTGTGTGGAAGAGGATGAGTACGCTAAATGGTTGCAATTAGCACATGTAGGTGCATTAGAGCAACACTACTCAAAACAACGAACCCTACAGACACTAAGGAGACTCGGAGTGCATTGGCCAACTATGGAAGCTGATGTCCAAAAGTTATGCAAGGAATGCCCAATCTGTTGCACTAAACCACCTGTGGAACATGCCACTCTTTATCAAGTTTCCATAGTGCCAGATTGGAGTGAACCACTAGTATCCTTCCTAAGGACGAAAACATTCCCTCCAGACATGACTCTGGTTAGGAAAAGAAGTCTAGAACAAGAAGCCCTAGAGTACTCACTCATTGGTGATAATCTCTACAAGCGTGGTAAGGATGGTTACCTGAGACTATGTGTCCATGAAAGTGAATATCTCAAGGTCTTGGAAACTGCTCACCAAGGTGTAGCAGGAGGACACTTTGGACCAGATCGGGTGATCAAGGCAATACTATTTGCGGGCTTCTGGTGACCGACCCTTCACATGGATGCACATACCTATGTGAAACGGTGTGATGTCTGTCAGCGAACTCAGTATCCTATACGCAAAGACGAGATGCCACTGAAACCTATGATGGGTGGACGTGCATTCTCTAAGTGGGGAATAGACTTCGTAGGTCCTATTAATCCCCCAGCTAAGGGTTCCCATGCTGAATATATCATTGTTGCCACGTACTATCTAACCAAGTGGGTAGAGGTGAAATCCACAACGAAGAACGATGCTCAAACAACAGCTAAGTTTTTATTTGAGAATGTGTTCACTAGATACGGGCTACCTATAGAGCTAGTTAGTGACAGAGGCACTCACTTCTTGAATGAAGTTATTGAAAATCTGCTCCAAGAATTCTTGGTAGTACATAAGAAGTCTGCCCCCTATCACCCTCAAGCAAATGGCCAGGCTGAGAGCACCAATAAGATCTTATGCAATGTACTGACGAAATTAGTGAACAATAAACGCTCTGATTGGGACAAACAGCTACACCATGCTGTTTGGGCATATCGAGTGGCCTACAAAACAATACTCCAAGCCACCCCCTTTCAGATGGTGTTTGGCCAAAATGCAGTGCTACCATTGGACTTCTTAATACCTACATTGAAAGTAGCACAAGAGCATGAATGGACGGGTCATGAACTCTCCTCAAGACTTTTTGACCTTGAACGATTAGGAGAAACAAGACTGAGAGTGGCTGCAGGGATATATGCAGCTAAGAAACGACAGAAGGCATACTTTGATGCCCACGTTAAGGATAAAGGTTTGAAGGCAGGCGACCTAGTACTAGTATACACGTTGAAACAACATGCGAGGAAACTGGAGAAGAGAGGCTACGGACCCATGATCATTAATAGAATCTCAACGAGTGGGGCGGTACAGCTAGCCACCTTAGAAGGTGATATTCTTTCGAGCTACATAAGCGGATGCAGGGTCAAGCTGTATCAGGAACCTCTCACAGAGGAAATGCTAAGTCGACTCAATACTGCTAAGAAACGCAAAGAAGAAGAAGAGCGAATTCGAGAAGAAGCCCAAGCAGAAGCCTTAGAGCGCATACGGAGAATGAAATTAAGAAGACAAGGTAGAGAGCAACCTGTGCCAGATGCATATGCAGATCAAGGATATCACGTGGCTATGTGTGAAGTTTCAGGTGTCAGCTCTCATAGGATAATTGATCGACGTCCTTTTATAACCTTAGATATAGGACAAGGAAAGGGTGCAAGGACTGTAAGAGCCTTGATTGACTCAGGTGCAGCCACTAGTGCTGTCAAATTGTCTTACTGTCAAGAGTTGAAATTAACTGATAATCCTATAGAAGCATATCTCATAGGATTGGGAGGTGTGGAAACCCCTTGCATGGGCAAGGTGGAACTTCCCCTCTATATTCAAGACGAAGTAATGACAGTCAAAGTACTAGTGTGTCAAGATGAGGACCTCACTGAGCCTCTTGTCTTGGGTCAGGACTGGATCTATGATCATGCGGTCAACCTAAACCTAAGAAGTGGACTTCTTCAGGTATGGGTAAATCATAGTCGAATTACAGTTGAATTGGAAAATGAGGCACTCAAGGAACTAGGTAAGGCACGAACTCCTGGTCCTTCCAGGGGTGCACATGAAGTTGACAATGTTATTTTTGTCCAAAAATGTATGATGCAGAAAGAGGATTGTCTCAACAACGGAGTCAAGGATAAGATGGTACTCCCTTCTTTTCCAAAGGCCAGAAGGATGCAGCAGCCAACGGCAGATCAAATACAGAAGAAGCAGAACACTACCTATACTAGAGGCCAAAAAAAGGAGCAAAGCAGATTGTTTTAGCCGATGAAACAAGTATGGAGGCGAAAAGGCGAACACCTTGTGCCGACCAGGCCAACACCACGGCCAAAACCTCTTATTAGTAATCAACAACACGACACTAATAAGAAGTCCTTCATAAATTCTTCTGCGAAAGTGAAGTCTATTTGGGTACCCAAGAAGTCAATGAAGGCCAGCCCACAATCACGACAAATCTGGGTGCCTAAGGCTTGCTTGTGGGCTCAAATAGCTACACCAAGGCCAAACCCTGTACAACATGTTTCACTCACGCGAACATCTGAGGCCCAGTCTTACACATCACGCACTAACACATATTCTTCCATGGGCACAAGTAGAATCACTCGTAAATGGGTCCCTAAAAAGCCCCATTTTTCAAGTAAATACCCTATCACACTCTCCAGAGCCTCCACAAAGTCAGGATCAAAACCTATCCATTGCATTTGGCAACCTAAAACTTGTAATAAAACCCCGGACCCCAATTGTAAATCCATGTCCACTTACTAACTACTCCACTCTCACACCACATCATTCCGCTTAGCTCTTAGGTCTACCCAATTCCTAACTACACACACAAGCACCAAGCACTTACTAACCCCCTAACCTCTCCCGAACCTCATGTTAATGTTGTAACAGGGGACACAGTGTCATTTTTGTGTCCATTGCAATGTTAACATTTATTCATATATTCTCACAGAACCAGCTGCGAAGTTTTCAACATGGCTGAGGCAGCAGGAACTAGCTCTCAAACAGAAACGAGCCAGCAAGTGGTGGACTTAGACAGTTTACCCATTTTGCCTGAGACAAATGAAAGACCAGAAGAATTGCAGGCCATCAAAATCATGCCTATTGCGGACCCTCCCAGTGGCCATACCATGCCCGTCGGAAAAGCTTCCCACTGGTTTAGTGAAGTGGCAGGACCCTTGGGAGAGGGAACGTACCTATGGGAATCAGAGTTGGACTTCAATGGGAAGCAAGGCAAATACCTTTTGTTTACAAGAGAATTCGAGAAGTTACAAAATGCAGAAGGTCTACGTTCGATATGGGAGAAGGCAGGATTGGATGCATATTTCAGTGCACGGCTCCCAAAGCCTGACTTCATGCGATGCTACTATCTCATCAACACCTTGACTCCAAACAAGAACCCAAAAGGTGCAAGCTCATTTGTGATTCCATCTTTGACAAAGGGGAATGAGCTCAAGAGGTTCAGGCTATCAAACAACTTGGTGAGAGAGGCTCTAGATATGCGCGGAATGCATATTCCTACACAGAAGGAAACCCTAGTACCGGATTACATGAAGAATCGAAGTCTCACCAAACTCAAGGACATGGTGTCCATGACACCTAATATTGCAATACACCTTCACATGTGCATGCAACACTTTGCTTTTCCTGCCCAAGATAGATTCACCATGCCGCCCAAAAAGATTTGGTTTAGTTTGTATCTGGCAGAGACACAGAGCCTCACCATCAACTTACCCCACTGGATAATTGATCAGATACACCTAGCTCACAAACGATGGCCGCGGAAACAGGTTTTATATGGATGCTGTGCTGTGACGAGAATAATTTATAGGTGTTTGGCTTATGACATCCCTATTCAACGGGCCCTAATGTGGAATCGTGTAGAGCAGTTTAGAGGCAGGACATCCACTGGACCCCCTTCTAAGAAGATGAGAGGTACTGTCCAAGTCCCTTGTGCTCAACCACGTGGAGCCACCCTAACACCAGAGGTCACCCCTCCACCCCGAAGAGTCCGACCATTCACACTCCGACTTCCAAGACGCAGCACCGATGGTTCTACCTTGATATTCCCTCCCATCCCAACCGATCTTGAATTTCCTAGTGGTGCACCTTTGGAAGAACTCACGAATGAAGATTTTGAACAATTATTACAAGATGTAGAGCTTGAGGCAGAAGAGGCACAACAAGTGGAGAATGTGCAAACATAGGCAACAACCTCCCAAGTACCTGTCACCACAGTTGAAGTGGATGAAGAGGATGATGAAGATGAAGAACAGGAGGAAGATGAGGAGGATTATGATCAAGAGCATCAAGATGAGCAACAAGAAGTGCCAGAACTTGTAGGTGCACTAGCATATACAGCTCAACTACAAAGGTTATACGACACAATCAAAGCAGTACAAGAAAGGCATCAACTCTCTCTTGTGTCAGGTCAAGCTTTGATGCAAGAAATGCTATCAGATGATGGGGTGGATCAACATTTCATTGACACCCTCAAATTAGTGTCAGAATCTTTAGGAGTTCCGGAGGCTATCCACACAGAAGTCCGCCAGTCCATGAGGTATGACAAACGCAGAGTTGACACATTACCACGCGTAGGTAAGACTATCAGGATACCCATCACAGAACAAGAAGTACCCATTGAAACCACAGCTACCCCCACCACCACCATTGACCTCTCTGCGGAAACCTTCGTTCAGACATCACCCATCTCACCCCAGCATCCCCCATCACCACCTTCTCCACCCCCACCACCACCTCCCACCATGGAAGAAACGATAGTCATCACCTCTACCTTCACTTATAAACCATCCTCATTCACATCATTCTCATTTCGAGAACCCACCTCACAAGACACCCTCTTCTCTTTCATCACCAATCCCTTGTACACTTCAACCCTTCTATCCTCCGAACCCATAACTGGCCATCCCTTAATTCCAAGTGCGGTTTGAAACCCGGCACCCACAGAAGGCACCCTGTGTTTCCCAGCGTATCCCCCAATACGGGTACCTCCATTCCATGACCCTCACTTCCCATTTGGCCCCTACACCTCTTTCAGCCTAACCTCACCACCCCAATACCCGTCCTTTGTGGAGCAGTTCATCCACTCTCCAATGTTTTAGAGGCACATTTCCCCGATGTTCGCAACGACATCAATTTACACGAACACCACACTCACTTCACCTACCATACCCACCTACATGGTAGCACCTATACACACCACTCTGTCTGACCCAATGGACATTTCACCCACCACAGCACCTCTCCCCACAATTCCACCCTCTCCCCCTCCACTACCCCCCACCTCACCACTCACCGCATCATTGGCACACACAGCATTCACTACCTCCCTCCCCAATCCCACCTCCCCTGCATTTCAAACTCTTCCCCTTGCACCTCATAATGTCAATAGCACGTTCAATACATTACTTCAGTGTGCACATCAACTACAACAAGAATACCATCAATTGGAAGAACGCACTGCTGCCCTCCAGGCAGAATCTCAGCATCTGCAAGCTAGAGTCAACACTCTTGAAGCTGATTACCAAACGCTCCTAACCGAGCATACCACCTTACAGTAGGCTCACTCTGAATTGGAATCAAAGACATCAACTGTAGATGATCAAGCACTCAAGGAACTAGAAACAGTGCTCCAAGCGCAAATGATATCTAATGCTACACTCAGACGCAACCTTGGGCTATTAAGGAAGCATATGGCAGCAGCACTAGAAGAGAACAAGAGGCTTCAGCAACAAAACCAAGACAACTTTGAAGCCGCTATGGAAGGAACTACAGGAGCAACCATTAGCACTACCAAGTATAGAGTAGTCCCATCAGAAGACATTCGCATCTTACTCGAGGAGCAGGCGAATTTCTTGGAGTCATATGAAAAGTTAGAGACTGAATGTGCGGATCTAAGGAAGCAGATAGCCAGTGCCCCCACAGCTCAACAGGAACCAATAATCTTGCAACCCTCTACAGAAGAATTAGAGACCCTCCGAAAACAGGTGACCGAACTCCAAGCACGTCTCTTACCATATGAAAGGCCGCCCTCGCCAACAGAAGAACCAGAACCTGAAACAATGGTGGAAATCCCCGTCGATGACAGCTATGAAGAGCCGTACGAGCCGATGCCAACACCCGGTGGTCGGACTACAGAGGAAGGACAAGACACTTTAGAAATTCAAGTTCCAGATTGGGTCAAAAGGGTCGAGAAAGTGGGTAAGACACATGATGATCACGTTGCAGTGCAAATGCAATCTCTCACCAATCTGGAAGAAACTGTCCTTCGGTCTTCTTACTTTCAGAACCTATCCCACCAACGGTTAATCACAATATCAGAGTCGCAATACATGCCTTATTTTGTCTTGCTACATGATTATAATGCAGAAGTTAAAAGACATACAGGGAAGGAGCCCACATTCGCCACTCAATTTGAGCTAGAGGATTTATCGACTAATGCACGTGCTGGCTCGATCTTCCAACCTAATTGGCGTGCACGTCTACTAACCGATTACCCGGAGATGATGAGCACTTGGGCAACCATGCCACTGTATATCAAGTATAATCCATGTTATTGCCCAGTGGTACGTCGTAGATCATGGCAAGCATTTGCGATCAAGGTACGCAACAATAAAGAATGCTCGGCTTGGGTTAACTATCCATATTTTGCTCCACCTCGAGGGACCCCAACCGTAGCCTACATGATATCAAAATTTGGTGTAGCTCAGTGATGAGTAGCACCTCCTTTAATGTCAATCCGGGAAGACATGAGGATGGTATGAAGACCTCGAGCAAGTGAAGGCACAAATGCGTGAGTGAGAAGCACACAACCATGCACACACATACACACACACGCGCACACACAGCAAGACAAAGAGTGTGAAGCAATGGAGTTCTTAGATTGCTTTCAAAAAGCTCTTACAAGTTCATATCAATTACAAGCTAACCTCAAAAATGAGCTCTCTAGCTCTATTTATAGTTTTTGACTAGGTTTTGGCCCTGTCTAGACCTAGTGTCCGGCCTAGTTAAAAATTAGGTTCCAGGGCCAATTCGAGGGCTTAAACAGAGCCTAAAAAATACGAAAATTGATATGTAGGTACTTCTAAGGCTCCTCAAGCTCAAGGACTCCTTGGCTTGCACAAAATGGATCTACAAAAATATGAAATGGTATTTACAATGATTGTTAGTGATAAGAATCACTGTTATAAAGATGTTAATTTGGAAAAATTTGAAGGGCCTATCTGCCAGATTTGTGTCGACTGCTTTGTCTACTCAATCCTTCACCTCGCTCTGACTCTCTCCGCTAGCTTCCTTGTCTAGTCAGTCCTTGGGTGCCCATAATGCTCTCAACAGATCTCCACTTCACTTGAATTAGAAACTAAAAATATTTCAAACTTGGGACAATTCAAGTTTAATCAATGACACTGAGCCTTTTCGTGTGGCATCCATGTGTTCCAACCCAACATTTCCCAATATCTAACATAGATTTGTATTGCAATTCCAATTTTCATAAGACGAGGGCCTCATCTAAAGGCCATGCATTAGGCATTCCAAGTTTAAAAACCCATGCACAAAAAGGGTGCATGTACATAAATTGTAAAAAGAATATTTTCACTTTAATTTGTATTCTCAAGTTTGTGGAAAAAGGCATCATCCTTCACAATTGATTGTTGGTGCAAGAAGCAAGCCTAAGAGCTACTTTAGCTCTTAGAATACTCTCATAATATATCTCACATAGATGTGGTCATGTGAACATATGTTTGTAAACCTTTCAAGAGTAAAACCAATGTACTTATCTTGTAATCTTGTTCAATAGTAAGAGATAAAAGTAGAGAGAAATCTCGTGGATGAAGGGAACCACATTTCATGACTTTTTAGTTCGTATTCAAATTCAAATCACTCCTAAAGATTAGCTTCACTTTTATCTGAATGAATCATCAAATTCGAATTCAAAATTATGTATAAATAGATTGCTTCTTAGTGATGGGATATTGTGAGTCTTTCTGAGAGATCGAGCTAAAGTTTTGAGCATATCTTGAGTATTCCTTCTCTGTGTGTTGCTACAATACCTTGAGGTACACAATCAACCTACGTGATTCATTTCTATGTGTGTGAGTATCCAATTTCCAAAATCTCATTGAATCAACTAGATAAGAGTGTTGTGCATTTACGTACAAAGTCTCATCAACTTTGGATAAGTAAATCTCAAGCTATGTAATTTTTACTGTGATTGTGTCTACACTTCATCTTCTTTGTCAAAAGTTGGGGTGACCCCCATACTTGTTAAACTTAGTTCTCCTTGTATAGTGAGGAAAAATTCATTAAATAACTTTCTTTAGTTATCTAAAAACTCTAATTAGATGTGTGCAAAAGCTCTTTGATCAATTCATACCATGTTGTAAGCTATGAGCATTTTACTATGAGTATCACTTCCCAAAATAGAAGGGTTTCTAAGTCTTGTGGAACAAAGTTATCTATCTTGATGCAATCACTTGAGAGTGATGTTCCAAAGGATTTAATGGTTCTTTGTGTATATTTTGGAAGCTAAGAAAATATATTAAACATCAAGAGCTACCTTGGTTGGTGTTGAGTAGTTTTTTTCAAAAACACACTTATCTCTACCTATATCCCATCACCTCTTCACAGTTGTATAAGAGAAACTAATCAGCATGGATGATGGATTCCCCTCACGCATTGACAAATTAGATTGAGGAAATTACTCCGCATGGTCACTCAGGATGGAGGCATATCTACAAGGAAGGAACCTCTATGGTTACATATATGGAGATGAGATGATGCCAATTCTCAGGAGCAAGGGCCAACAGGCACAAGAGGAGAAGGAAATGTGAAATGCATGGTGCCCAAAGGATGCTTTGGCAAGGTCATAAATTATCAACTCTATCTCTGATTTTGTACTCCCTCATACCAGGAATTGCAAAACATTATAAGAGACATGGAATGGTTTGGAAGCATTCTTCTCAAAAAGAACTAGAACAAGAAGAATCAACTATGGATGGAGTTTACAAAACTCAAAAAGATGCCCAAGGAGAGTGTGAATGATTTTTTCTCCAAGGTGGACATTACAAACTAGCTTGGAAGCATTGGAGAAGTCATTGATGAAGAAAAAATATTAAGACAAGTCATCAATGAGATCCAAGCTGATGACAAATGGGAGGCCTTCACCACAACTATGGAACTCTACATGGGCATGCAAGCTCCTAACTTCAACACACTCATGGGACAATTGTTCTTACATGAAGCAAAGCTTATGAAGAATGGAGACAACCAAAAATTTAGTCAATCCTCTGCTTTCTATATAGATAAGAATAAAAGCAAGAATAACAAAGGGAAAGGTAAGAATTCTGATGATGAAGGGAGTACCTCTCAAGCCAACTTTGCAGGTAGATGTAGAAGCTCAAGAGGAAGAGGCAAAGGAGGTAGACAAGGTAGGGGAGAGCTCAAAGCTCATCACCCTATGTTTCATGTGGTCTAATCGATCACATTGCAAAAAATTGTTTCAGGAACCCAAGGAACCAAGATGAAGAGGATACAATAGAAGAGGCTATGGAAACTCAAGAGGAAGATTCAACAATTCTTATGGATACAACAACAAAAACTCATACAAGAAAAAATACAAAGGTGGATACATAGGAAGGAGATACTACAACAACTATACAAGTGATAAGCCCAAGAAGATTCACTTCTTCTCGTGAACATAACTATGAAGGAAAGCAAGGCAGATGAGCATGTGTTTTATATAGAGTCAGCTTGCTCAAATCACATGGAAGGAAGTGTGGCACTACTCTCAAATTTTGAAGACCCAAAGAATAGACACGAATTCCAAACACATGATGACATAAGGCATCGAGTCGAGAAGATAGGTAATGTGAAAACTCCAAATGGTAATATGAATTTACTAAGTAGAGCACTCTAAATGCCTACTATTAGCAAGAACCACATCAATGTAAGTCAAATTATTGAGAAGCGAGTGAAGGTTAGATTTACCAAACATGGATCATTTGTTGAAGACCCACATCAAGGATTCAAGAAGATAACAAGAGGAGAAAAAACAGGTAGATTGTTCACCTTTGAACTCAAAGACAGCAAGTGTTGGAGGAGATGGTGGATAGTCTTCTGAGATGAAGTGGTGTTGCTTTATCTTGGTTCACACCTACCAAGAATGATTGTTGGAGAGTGTAATGGGCCTCTTTAGCTAGCTAATGATCACATATGTTGCTTGGAAAATGATCCACTAATCAATGGATCAAAACAGATAGTAGGAATTGATCCAAGAGCTAAAACTTGCTATTCTTGTCTCTATACCTGTTTAATGTTTTGAACAGTACTATGATCACAACAAAAATTAGCTTAATTCCTTTTGGGAAACTCTAATTAGCTTAGAAAGCTACCAATCATGAGTTATTTCATAAAAAACAATAGACTACACGCAGAGAATGGTGTTTAGCAAATCACTATATACTCCCAACATCTTCGGGGTGCAACAATCAACAGACGAGAGAGTAATGATGCGTTCATATCTCATGATTCAGATGAGTGATGAAAATGAGATTTTGTACCATTATAGTAAACAATATAGTGAACATATCAAGCTTAAAATCATTGGAAATGATCAATCATGCACTGAGAACAAGCTCTGAGGAGATCACTATTCTCATATGGTCATGACAGAGAGGTGAGGTGAAAATATGATAGAAAGTATATATTAAAACATATACAAATACAATGTCATTGGCAATGATACATTAAAAAATGTGAGGGGTATGAGTGAGCTATAGAGTAAGCTCTTCAAATCATAGTATGTCTTGTGTAATGATCTCCATGAGTCAAGATATCGTGTGGGTCATGTCATCCTCTTTTTATAGTTGTAATTGGAGCCAATATTTGAATTCAAATTCAAAGATGTCTACCTAAAAGTAAATCCTAAAGTATAGGATATATTCTCTCATTACTCAACAACCAAAAACTTTAAAATTTGATGCTTCCTAACTTCCTCCTGGTTGTAGGACACTTTTACAAAGGTAATTATGAATGTTTTTTACAAGAGATTGATCACATGGGGTTCCATAAGAGATGTGCTGATTAACCAAGTATGTGGGCATGGTTTTAATTGCACCAATAGCTCCCTCTCAAGACCAACGTGCTTGGTCTTCATTCCTCCTTGATTTCTTGCAAACCAATCGACAATTTGAATCTGTTCATCTTGGTTCCATCCAAAGACTTTGTGAGTATATCTGCACATTGTAAATGAGTTGATACATAGGATAGTTGAATATTCTTGCTAATAAATTTCTCCCTTACATAATGATAGTGCACTTCAATGTGCTAAGTCCTTGCATGATATACATGATTAGCAGCCAAATGAAGTGAACTAGTATTATCTCCAAAGATTATTCGAGTGCAAGAGTGTATCCCCAAATCTGCATAAAGTTGCTTAAGCCACATAGCTTCTTGAGTTGCATTTGCCAAAACTCTCTATTCTGCTTCTGTGGATGATAAGGCCATAGTTGGTTGCTTATTAGATGACCATGATATAAGCTTTGAACCTACAAAAGATAGGTACCCTGAAGTGCTCCTTCTATCATCCTTGGGGCCAGCCCAATTTGCATCAGAATACATCTTTATATCTAAGTAAAAAATGAAGGGATAGAACAACCCTTGATTCATATTACCCTTTAGATATTTAAGCGCCCTTTTGGAAGTTTCCATGTGAGGTTTCCTTGGTGCATGCATAAACTGATTCAATGTACTTTCTCCATAAGCAATGTCTACTCTTGTTAGGGTAGCATAGTTGAGACTCCCTACAAGAAGTTCTACCTCATGAGAACTAAGCATATGGTTGAGTTCCATGGGTGAACCTACAAGTTTGGTATCCTCCATCTTAGAGTTTACCAACATATCATGTATATACTTTCTCAGAGTAATAAATATACCAAAATCTGTGTACACAAGCTCTAAGCCAAGAAAGTAAGTTAATAAACCAAGGTCACTAATTTTAAATTCTTCCATTAGTTGAGCCTTAACCTGCTTGATGCCATTAGCATCATTCCCTGTAATGATAATCTCATCCACATAGACACATAAGTAGATCATCTCTGAGTTGGTCTTCTTTATAAATAAAGAAGAATCTACCTTGCTAGCCACAAATCCTTGGTCTTGCAAATAATTACAAGCCTATGGCTCCAAGCTCTAGGAGCTTGCTTTAGGCCATAAAGTGCTTTCCTTAGCTTGCATACATAACATCTTTTATCTTCATATTCAAAACCTGGATGTTGTGCCATATATACTTCTTCTAATATCCATCCATTTAAGAATGTGCATTCTTGACATCTAACTGATATATATTCCAGTTCTTAGAGGCAACAATTCTTACCAAAACCCTTATTGTTTGCATCTTTGCTACAGGTGAAATGGTTTCATCATAGTCCACTCCATGAGTTTGGGCAAATACCTTTGCCACCAACCTTGCCTTGTATCTGTTTATAGAAATATCTGAGTTCTTTTTTATTTTATATATCCACTCTCCATTCATTTCCTCTTACTAGCCTCTTCAAATGAAGAAGGTTCTCTTGTCATAGAGTCTTTGGTGATATACAGAGAATGCTTGGTGAGTAATGATGTATCATAGCCATACCTTATGGGCTTTTTGCTTTCTCTCTGAGATCTCTTGAGTGCTTGGTTGGAGGGTTCTAGTATGTCTTCAAATTGCTTGACTTTGGTCTTGCCTCTTGACTTCCATACCTTGAAATCCATTTGCTCTTCATCCTCTGAATTGATGTCTTCTGGTAATTGTTGATCTTCTTGAGTGAAGAGTTGGAAAATCATTTTCCAAATCATATGGTAACTTGACCTTCCTGCAATCATCTTCAAACCATCAATTATTTTCATCAAATACTGCATCCCTACTAACTATAAATGCTTTGCTAGTGGGATTGTATAGCATGTAGCCCTTTTTGTTTTGATCATACCCAATGATCATACATTTTTCAGCTTTAGGGTCAAGTTTCCCTATAATCTGTGAGGGAATGTGTGCATAAGCAATGCACCCAAATATTTTAATGGTCCAATGAGGGTCTCCTTCCATTCCATGATTCATAAGGTGTCATACCATTCAAAGATTTGGATGGGAGCCTATTAACCAAGTAGGTGGATGTGGAAATAGCCTGTGCCCATAGGTAATTAGGTAACTTCTTCTCATTCAACATTGACCTAGCAGCATTAACTATTCACCTGTTCCTTCTTTCTGCTATTCCATTCAATTCAAGAGTATATCTTGTTGTGAATTCCCTCTTTATGCTTCTATCTTGTAAAAATGAATCAAATTCATGTGAAAAGTACTCACCACCTCCATCAGATCTGATCCTTTTCAAGCTTCTTCTTGTTTGGTTCTCAACTAGTGCCAAGTACTTTTTGAAACATGTAAATACTTCATCCTTATGCTTCATGAAATAAAGGATTGTCCATATACTGTAATCATCAATAAATGAAACGTAGTACCTTGAACCTGAGATTGATGGATCTTTGCTAGGACCCCACACATTAGTGTGTACAAGTTCCAAGTAGTCTCCATGCATGTATCCCTTCTTGTTGAAAGGTTGCCTATGGGCTTTGCCAAATTGACATGCTCCACATTTGTATATCATATGCTGCTTGGTCAAATTGGGAATGCCAAGCGCACTCTGATCCGTGCATATTTGCTTCAGAGTTCTTTCTCCTATGTGTCCTAGCCTTTTGCGCCATATCTCTAGCTTAGATAAGGTTTTAACCTTGTAATTGAAAAGTGCTATGTTCCTGGTGTCTTCAATCTCAAATGCGAATAATCTACTAGATTTCTCACCTTTAGCAATCCTTTTGAATCCTTGTTGAGGGTCTTCCACATATGCTCCATGCTAGTGAATCTGACCTGTACGCCTTTCTCAACAATCTGTCCAACACTAATTAAGTTTTTGGTTATAGTTGGCACATACAAAACTTTGATCAAGAAGTTCATGTTACCATCTGATGTCTTGACATTTCCAATTTTCTTGATTGAGTGTTTAGTATCATCACCTGTGTGTACTTCATGCTTCCCTTTGGGTTCTTCAAGATCAAATACTAAAGCTACATTTCCAGCCACATGATTGGAACATCCTGAATCAATATAGAGAAGATGTTCATCATCTTTACCTTGCTTGGATGTCATATTCATGATGAGTAGAGAATCTTCTTGGTCTTTTGTGTAGTTGTTATAATCTCTTCTTCCTGTGAAACCTCCTTGATAATTGTTGTTGTTGTAGCCTTGATTGTAGTTGCTTAGTCCATTGTTGTACCTATCTCTGGATTGTCCATAGCTACCTCTATGGAAGCCTCTTCCCCTTTGATTCCTTGTGTTCTTGAAGCATTCTTCTATGGTGTGATTGGTAAGACCACAAATGTTGCAAGGTAGATTATTGTAGTATCTTCCCCTCCATTGCTTTCCTCCTTTGCCCCTTCCTCTAGCACCTCTTCCTCTACCTGCATGATTAGCTTGAGAGGTAGTAGACGCTTCTTCATTCTTCTTGCTTTTACCTTTACCCTTACTTTTATTTTTATCTGTATAGAGGGCAGAAGATTGGTTACCTCTAGATTTGTCACCATTCTTGTTAAGCTTTGTCTCATGGGTGAAGAGTTGCCCCATCAAGGTGTTGAGGTCAGGTATTTGCATATCCATGTAAAGGTCCATTGCTATGGTGAAGGACTCCCACTTATTATCAGCTTTGATGCCATTAATGATCTGCCTTACTATGTGTTCTTCTTCTATCTCCTCTCCAATGCTTGCAAGCTGGTCAATCACATCTTTCATTTTGGTTACATAATCAACCACTCCTTGCTTTGGTTGCTTCTTTAGAGTGTAAACTCCATCCATAACTGATTCTTCCTAGCTCTTGTATTTGATGAGAAATATGATGAGAGTACTTCCCAAGTCTCTTGGGAGGTCTTGCAATTCCTAATGTGAGGCAACAAGAAATCAGAGATTGAGTTTAGTAGATAAGAGCTGGTAAGAGCATCCTTTGCACACCATGTGGTCAACCTTTCTTGCTCTTCCCTTGTAGGTTGATGCTTGCTCTTGAAGGTTGGCATCTCTTCATCCCCATAGATGTATCCATATAGACTTCTCCCTTGAAGGTAGGCTTGCATCCTTAGCGAGCATGCTGCGTAGTTGTTTCTGTCCAATTTGTCAATGAAGGATGGAAATCCATCTCCCATCTTGCTTGTTGTTGCTTTGATACCACTATTGGGGGAGATGGTGGATAGTCTTCTAAGATGAAGTGGTGTTGCTTGATCTTGCTTCACATCTGCCAAGAATGATTGTTGGACAGTGTAGTGGGCCTCTTTAGCTAACTAATGATCATAAATGATCACATATGTTGCTTGGAACATGATCCACTAATCAATGGATCAAAACAGATAGGTAGGAATTGATCCAAGAGCTAAAACTTGCTATTCTTGTCTCTATACCTATTCAATGTTTTGAACAGTACTCTGACCATAGTAGCAATTAGCTTAATTCCTTTTGGGAAACTCTAATTTGCTTAGAAAGCTACCAATCATGAGTGATTTCATAAAAAATGATAGATTACACGCAGAGAATAGTGTTTAGCAAATCACTCTATAGTCCCGACATTTTTGGGTGCAACAATCAATAGACCAGAGAGTAATGATGTGTTCATATCTCACGATTCAAATGAGTGATGCCAATGAGATTTTGTACCATTATAGTAGACAATATAGTGAACATATCAAGCTTTAAATCATTGGAAATGATCAATCATGCACTGAGAAGAGAAGGTCACTGTTCTAATATGGTCATGATAGAGAGGTGAGGTGAAAATATGATAGAAAGTATATATTAAAACATGTACAAATACAATGTCATTGGCAATGATACATTGCTCAATGTGAGGGGTATGAGTGAGCTATACAGTAAGCTCCTCAAATCATAGTATGTCTTCTCTAATGATCTCTAAGAGTCGAGATATCCCATGGGTCATGTCATCCTCTTTTTATAGTTGTAATTGGAGCCAATATTTGAATTCAAATTCAAAGATGTATACCTAAAAATAAATCCTAAAGTATAGGACACACACACACAAGAGACACATGTATACACACACATAGACACACATACACGTACACACACATGTACATACAAACATATACATATACACACACATGTACATAAAAACATATACATATACACACACATACACATACACACACATATACATACATACACATACACATAGACACACAGTCACATACACA
The DNA here is from genome assembly GCA_020310875.1 of Ceratopteris richardii. Taxonomy (NCBI): domain Eukaryota; kingdom Viridiplantae; phylum Streptophyta; class Polypodiopsida; order Polypodiales; family Pteridaceae; genus Ceratopteris; species Ceratopteris richardii. The sequence goes on along the minus strand of CM035418.1, from coordinate 32,504,811 downwards.
TATATATACACATGCATGCACACATATACACATACACATACACATACACATACACACACATGTTTTAGAGTTAGGGTTTTAGGTTTAGGGTTTTAAGGTTTTACATACATACACACATGCATACACACATATACACATATACACATATACACATATACACATATACACATATACACATATACACATATACACATATACACATATACACATATACACATATACACATATACACATATACACATATACACATATACACATATACACATATATGCAAATATGCACATACACATATATATACACACATACACACATATACATGTTTTAGGGTTAGGGTTTTAGGATAAAGCTTTTAGGGTTTTACACACATGCACACATATATATGTTTTAGGATTAGGGTTTTAGGATTTTACATACATACACACATGCATACACGCATATACACACATATACGCATACACATATATATACACATGCATACACACACATACACATAGACACACGTCATATATACATACACACATACACACATATACATGTTTTAGGGTTAGGGTTTTTTTTTTTACATACATGCATACACACATATACACATACGCATATATATACACATGGATACATGCACATACACATACACATACACACAAATGTCCCACATACATATAGACATACACACACTTTTTCACACATACACACATATTACATACACACATAGACACACAAATATACACACACATATACACAGACACACACACACTCACATGCACACATATACATATACACATACACATACACATATACACATACACATATATACATACATACACATACACATATATACATACATACACATACACATACATAAAGTCACATACACATACACATACACACACGTAAATTCACATACACACACGTAAAGTCACATACACATACACATGCACACACATGTCATGTATACATACACAGATACACACATACACACATACACACATATACACATTTTTGGCTATGGGTTTTAGGATTAGGGTTTTATGGTTTTACATACATACACACATGCATACACATACATACACACCTGCACACACATATACATACACACATGCACACATGCACACATGCACACATATACATATTTTAGGGTTCGGGTTTTATGATTAGGTTTTTAGGGTTTTACTAGAATGCATACATACATATACACATACACACATATATACATACATACATACACATAAAGTCATACATACACATAAATACACATGTCACATATACATACACACATATACATGTTTTAGGGTTAGGTTTTTAGGGTTTACATACATACACACATGCATACACACACATGTGACATATACATACACACATGCACACATCTACATGTTTAAGGATTAGGGTTTTAGCGGTTTACACATATGCATACATACATATACACATACACACACACAAATATGCACACATAAAGTCACATACACACACATGTCACATATATATACACACATATACATGTTTCAAGGTTAGGGTTTTAGGATTATGATTTTAGGGTTTTACATACATACACACATGCACATCACACATATACATACACACATGCACACATGCACACATACACATGTTTTAGGGTTAAGGTTTTAGGGGTTTACACACATGCATACATACATATACACATACACACATATATACATACAAACACATGCACATGCACACACATAAAGTCACATACACACACATACACAGACAGGTCATATATACATACACACATGCACACATATACATGTTTTTGAGTTAGGGTTTTTAGGGTTTTGGAATTTTTAGTACTATATATTATTAAATATATAAGAAATTAGGGTTTTAAGATTAAAAATTAGTATATATAATTAGATATATAAAGAAGTATGGTTCTATGATAAATATTAGTATACATTATTAAATATGAAAAGAGCTAGGGTTTTTGAATTAAAATAAATATATATAATTAAATGTATAAAAAATAGGGTTTTATCTTTAATATTAATATATATAATCATATATATATATATATATAAATTAGGATTTCAGGATAAGCACTATTATATATAATTAAGTAGAATAAAATAGTAGAAAAAATTAGTATATATAATCAAATGTACAAAATAGTATGATTTTAGGATTAAAATAGTATGTTTGATTAAATGAATAGATACTTCGGTCTAGGATTAATATAAGTATATATAATTAAATATATAGATTTTTAGGGTTTTGGAATTTGTACTTCTATGTATAATTAAATATATAAGAAATTAGGGTTTTAAGATTAAAATTAGTATATATAATTAGATATATAAAGAACTAGGGTTCTATGATAAATATTAGTATACATAATTTCTATATTAGAATTTGTAGTACTATGTATAATCAAATGTACAATAGTTTTAGGATTAAAAAATAGTATATTCAATAAAATAAATAAATACTTTCACTTTAGGATATATAATCTAATATATTATTAGTATACATAATTTAATATATACTAAATTAGTGTTGTAGAAAGAAAAATAGTATTTGTAATCATATAAAAAAATTAGGGTTTTAGGATTAAAATTAGTATATATGATTAAATGTATCACATATTAAATGTCCTAACATCTCCACATGGTATCATATGGCATCTTTGGATATGAGGAAAGAATGACATGTCACATATACATACACATACACACATACACAAATGTACATACATGCATATACATACACATATTTTAGGATTATGGTTTTAGGTTAGGGTTTTAGGATTAGGTTTTTAAGATTAGGGTTTTAGGGTTTTACATACATACACACATGCACACATATACATATGCACATGCACACATACACAATTTTTAGGATTAGGGTTTTAGGGGTTTACACACATGCATACATACATATACACATACACACATATATACATACATACACATACACATACACATACACATACACGCACATAAAGTCACATACACACACATGCCACATATACATACACACATGCACACATATACATGTTCTATGGTTAGGATTTTAGGGTTTTTACACACATACACACATATACATGTTCTATGGTTAGGATTTTAGGGTTTTACACACATACACACATATACATGTTCTATGGTTAGGATTTTAGGGTTTTACACACATACACACATATACATGTTCTATGGTTAGGATTTTAGGGTTTTACACACATACACACATATACATGTTCTATGGTTAGGATTTTAGGGTTTTACACACATACACACATGCATACATACATATACACACACACACATATATATACATACATACACATGCACATGCACATGGACACACACACATAAGAATAAAAGCAAGGATAACAAAGGGAAAGGTAAGAAGTCTGATGATGAAGGCAACACCTCTCAAGCCAACTTTGCAGGTAGAGAAAGAGGCTCAAGAGGAAGAGGTAGAGGAGGTAGAAAAGGCAGGGGGAGAGCTCAAAGCTCATCATCTTGTGCTATATGCAACCTAACAAAGCACATTAAGAAGAATTGTTTCAAGAACCCAAGGAATCAAAGAGGAAGAGGATATAAGAGAGGAGGCTATGGACCTTCAAGAGGAAGATTCAACAATTCCTATGGATATAACAACAACTCATACAACAACAACTACCAAGGTGGATACAAAGGAAACAGAGACTATAATAACTATACAGATGATCAAGCTCAAGAAGATTCACATCTTCTCATGAATGTGACTATGAACGATGGTAAGTTTGATGAGCATGTGTTTTATATAGACTAAGAATGCTCAAACCATGTGGCAAGAAATGAGGATCTACTCTCAAACTTGGAAGACCCAAAGAATAGACATGAAGCTCATAGGAAATGACAAAAGAGATCCATTTGAGAAGATAGGTAATGTGAAGACTTCAAATGGTAACATGGACTTACTAAGCAAAGTACTCTATGTGCCTACTATTAGCAAGAATCTTATGTGTAGGATAGATTGTTGAGAAGGGATTGAAGGTAAGATTTACCAAGAATGGAGCATTTGTTGAAGACCCACATCAGGGATTCAAGAAGATAGAAAAAAGAGAAAAGACAAGTAGATTGTTCACCTTTGAACTTCAAGACACTAAAAATATTGTATTGTTCAATTATGGCACCCAAACTCTTTGGGTGCATTGCACATGCACACATACCTTCAAAAATCAAAGGCAAATTGGACCCTAAGGTAGAGAAACGTATATTAGTTGGCTATGAACTTAATTAGAAAGTTACAAGTTTTACAACCCAAGCGAAAAAAGATTAATTGTAAGTAGGGATGTTGTGTTTGATGAAAACAAATCATGGTTTGAAAATGATTATGGGAGAATGAAGCTACCTTCTGATCTAGAGGATGACTTTCCAACTCTATCAAAAAGGATTGAGCATACACATGAAGCATCAAGTGATTCTGAAGGTGATCAGAAGACTCCAAGGACAAAAATCAATTCTTGGAACTCTAAAGGCAAAGCCAAAGTGAAGGAGTTGAGGGATGTAGTAGAATCCTCTTAGCAAACAATTAGAAGGTCAAATAGAGAGAAGGCAAAGCCAGAAAGGTATAGCTATGATACATCATTGGTCACTAAACACTCAATTTAGTTAGCACAAGATTCAAACTTTGAGGAGCCCTCATCCTATGAGGAAGCAAAGAAGAAGCCTAAGTGGATAAATGCCATGGAGGAAGAGATTGAATCATTACAAGAAAATCACACCTGAGAATTGGTACCCAAGACTCCATCTATGAAGATGATAGGCTCAAAGTAGATATATAAGGTAAAGAAAAGCTCTGATGGGACTTTTAATAGGTACAAAGAAAAACACATGGAATTGATTATGAAGAAACTTTTTCACATGTGGCAAAGATCCTAACTATCAAAGTGCTTATGAGCATTGCAACTTCCAATCATTGTAATATCTACCAAATGGATGTCAAAAATGCTTTTCTAAATGGATGGATATGTGAAGACATATACATGGCTCAACCTCCTAGTTTTGAAGACTCCTCATGCCTTGAGTATGTATGTAGGTTAAGAAAGGCTTTATATGGTCTGAATCAAGCCCAAGGGCTTGGAATCATAGGTTTGTCACTTATTTTCAAGATAGAGGATTCATTATGAGGAAGGCAAATCCCTCCCTCTTTATCAAGAGGAATCAATCTGAATTCATATGCCTCTATGTATTTGTTGATGATATCATAATTACACGTAATGATCAAGCTTCAAATGAAAGAAGAATTCATAATCAGTTATCTAGGGCTACTCACACACTTCCTAGGGTTGGAAGTAGTGTATCCAAAAAGGGTATGCATCTTAATCAGGGAAACTATATCAAGCACATGCTTGCATGTATAGCTAAGAGGAACCTAAAGGTAAGTGCTCATGAAGGAGAGCAAATTGAAGATATAAATAGCTATTAGAGTCTAGTTGGTATTTTCTAAACTATGCAACGTTGACAAGGATTGGCATTTTTAATGGATTAAGTGTCTTAAGCTAGTTCTTGCACACTCCTAGGAAACCTCAAAGGGAATTAACCAAGAGGATACTTAAATACCTGAAGGCAACCATCAACGAAGGTTTGTATTACCCGTACACATCTAATATAGACATCAAACTTTTCTCTAATATAGATTGGGCAGGCTCTAAAGATGATATGAGAAGTACATGTGGATACCTCACCTTTGCAAGTACAAATCTAATTTCATGGTCCTCAAAGAAGCAACCTATTATTGCACTCTCATCAATTGAAGCTAAATATAAAGGAACTGCTAATCCAAGTCAAGAAGCAATGTGGATTAGGACCTTGTATTCTCATTTAGGTCTTAAGTCATCTATTCCTCATATCTTTGGGGATAATATCAGTTCATTGCACCTTACTATTAACTCGATCTATCATGCCAAGACTAAGCACATAGAAGTGCATTATCACTACGTTAAAGAGAAGATCACAAGCAACTAGATTCAATTATCATATGTATATACTCACCAACAATGTGTAGCCATGATGACAAAGGCATTGGATGGAGTCAAGTTGAACAGGCTCAAATCAATGGTTGGATTACAAGAGATATTGAAGAATTGAAGAAGATCACAAGCAACAAGATTAATTATCATATGTATCTACTCACCAACAATGTGCAGACATGATGAAAAAGGCATTGGATGGAGTCAAGTTGAACAAGTTCAAATCACTCGTTGGATTACAAGAGATATTGAAGAATTGAAGCCTCAAGCTTCTTAGGCTTGAGGGGGAGATTTTGGTGCAAGAAGCAAGCCTAAGAGCTTTGCCTATGCTTTTGTACTTCTCTCATCTTTTATCACACATAAAATTAATTCATATGAGCTTATATTTGTATAGTTCAAATCTTAAATCCATGGACTTATGTCAATGCAAAAGCTAAACGTAGGAGGAATCTTGTGAATGAAGGGAACCGAAAGCCATGACTCTAGTTGGATTTTGAATTCAAACTAATCCTAAGATATAGGATCACTTTTAGGTGGATGACTCAACCACATTCAAATTCAAAAACATGTATAAAAAGTCTACATTCTAGTCATAGGGTAGGAGAGCCTTCTTGTGTGTTTTGAGTAGACATTATAAGCCTATATTGTACTCACTTGAAGTGCAAGAAGTCCTCAATAAATATTTTGTATCATATGTGCAATATCAATACACATTATGATTCATCTACATTGATTACTCATTCTTTGTGTTCTGCTACAATACTTTTAGTTACACAGTCAACTTGTCTTGTCCATATCTCAATGTGTGGATGTACATATCCAATAAAATACTCAGATCACTTGGATAAGACTATGAGATTACATATAAAGTATTATCAAGTTTGGATGTGTAAAAAGTTCAGGACATGGAAGTTTGCATATGATTGTGTCTATGCTTCTCCTTCTCCCTGAAAACTCAAGGTGACCCCCTAGACTTCTTAAACTCATTGTTCTATGTACAGTGAGGATAAATTCATGAAATAAATTGCTTTAGTTAGATTAACACTCTAATTGAATGTGTGTAAAAGATATCTGGTCAATTTGTACTAGGCTATGAGCTCTGAGTATTTTATAGAGAGCTTCTCTTCCTAAAACAGAAGGTTTTCTCAATTTGTGATGTGTCAAACTTATGTGTTCTGACACAATTACTTGAGGGTTATGTTCCAAAGGACTTAGTGGTTCTTTGTGCATGCTTGGAAAGCTAAGAAAGTTTTATTAATCATTCCAAAAGTTATCTAGGCTTGCACTAAGCACGTTTTTGCCAAAACTCACTCATCTCTATCAACATCTCATCACTTGACTTCACAAGCATAAGTGGCAACATATAGAAATAATGATGTACAACTATACAAGAAATGTACAAAAAGATTTTGGATCTTAACCCATACCAGTTAGCCTAAACAACTACCTCAAACAAGGTGTATCCATCCACCTCAAGCTGATCTAGACTTATATCTCTAAGAGTCGAGCTCTCATCACACTAATGCAAGAATTGATGTTCTTGCAAAGCTTCCACACACTCCATGCATGTGTCAATCATCAAATGACTAACAAATCCTAGAATAAATGGTCCAATAACAATTGCAATGTCTGATCTCATGCATAACAACTCATACATGAGACTCTCAAATGCTAACAAAACCTATGCTATCTTGTCTAACCTAACAATCTCAATTGTGCTTATATCTAAGGCATCCAAAGCACCATATCTATGTCAACATCTAGAATGAGCAAATCCAAGAATGTCTACATAATTGTTGACTCCTTAACATCTAAATCAACCATCTTCTCAATCAAGAATGTTTCTAGTTATGCATCCTGAGAGACATTTTGATCTGTCACACACTATGTATCATAAGAGTTGTCTTGCTCTACCACACCAGCTCCATATGAGCTAATTACACAACATCAACAACAAAGTTCATATGATGAATAATCTCTGATCAAGTGTCATCACAATGCTCTCCATGAGCATACACATCATGATCTAAGGCATCCAAAAGATAATACAAAGTGTGTTCCACATGAATATCTATATGATCAATGAAAATCATGCTTTGCATGAGCATCACAAGCATCCAAATCATGCTCTATATAAGAATCTATTTCAACATCAAAAACTTGTCGTACATGTGCATCAAGAATGTCAATAGACCTATGTATAGGTAGAAAAAATGATACATGACAAGTCTCACACCACACATAAGGCTGAAATCCCACTGAGAAAAAACTCTCTCCCTCTGTCACATGGAGTACTTGCAGTGCATACTTGTGCCCAATCCTAGCACCTTTGACAAGCATAAGCTATCCCAAATACAATTGAAAATGATGCTCATCAAAGAATGCATAACATCTACTTTCCTATAAGTGGCTAACTAGAATCAAGCTCATAGGGAATGAAGGCACATAACATACATATATGATTGTAATTGATACTCAAATAGGTAACATAAGGCATACAACTCCTACACCCTCAATGGCATATGTCGTACCATATTTTTTTGCATTATGATAGATAGAGAGTCCCAACATGCTTGATTAAAAGCTTTCTCAAAATCTAATTGCATAGAACAATATTTTGTGATGATTGAATAACATGTTCATTCACCATTTGTATTGTGAAAATATTATAAAAAATGGATCTCCGATACAAAAATCTTGTTTGAACTAGATGTATGATAGACGCAATGAACGAGCATATTTTCAATGCAAATATGTTAGCAAATATTTCATAAAAAATACCTATCATAGTAGGCCTCCAATCCAAATCAATTGTAGGTAGATCCTTTTTAGGTATATGTTCAATGCATCCTATTCTAAAGGATATGGGCATCCATTGATCCTGCCAAATATCATAACAAGCAGTTACAATAATGATTTGGAGAGGCTTCTAGAAGGAAGAACATACTCTTTATTAAGCCCATTTATCCCAAGAGATTTCCCATTTTTAAGTGAATTCAAAGCAAAGAAATCTTCATCCTCTATGATGGTCTTTTCAAGAGAATCTGATAATTGCATGTCAATTTTGCATAAAACAAAACAAACCACATGCTTAAGGGGCAAAAGATGAGTCCTCCTTACATGAAGCTAACTAACCAAAAAGTGTCTCAAAATGTGATATGCATGCAATTGCAATAGAGTTTCCATCCTCCGATGTTACATCACCACTCTACGAAAATGCAACAGAATTCATTCCTTTCATACAAAGATGATCAAAGAAAGACTTAGCATTAGCCTAGGTATCCAAGACGTTTGGACAACTAGCTTTAAGTTTCAATTTATTTAAAGCAAGAGTTTCTATTGTTTGTAAACAAACATAAGTGTCTTGCAACTTGGCATTTTCATTAGGCAACAATTGAATTCGACCATCAATTTTATTGTATAGTGTGGCAACAAGATATTGTGCTTCCTCTTTAGCTAGCCTTGTTACCCTTCCATAAAATTTTTCACAATCCCTAATAATATCTTGCATTGCATTTGCAATAAATACCCATTTAAGGGTAGCAGGTAGAGACATGAATACAACCATTAATGAATCCATTCGCTATCTAAAAAGCTATGATTTTAGCCACATATTATTGATTCACAAAGGAAGACTTTGCAATGACCAAGGCACAAACTCTTCCCAATCAAAGTGAAGCAAAAGTACCAACAGAGGCTTATGATTAGATAGATAGGCCATAACATCTATAAAAGCATTAGAGGAAGTCTACAACAAAGACATATGGGAAAAATAACATCAATCAAGCCTTCTCATTGCTTGAAAATCAGATTTGGAATGAAATGTGTGCTTCAAAGTTTGCTTGCCAATGCAATCCCATACGTCCCTACATCCTTTTTGTAACAAGATTTCATTTTGGGATGAAGATTCTTGAGAGGAAGGGGAGACTCCATGAAGACAAATAGTGAATGTGCCAGACTATTCAACTTCACTAATGATCTGGGAGCCCATACTCCCAATTCAATTATCTAATAAGCATGTATGTACAATACATGCAGAATTAAGAATTTTTGGAAAGCTCCTTTGTCTTCATTTAGATTATGCATACTCCATCAAACCTACAAAGCTTGCATATGAATGTATATAGAAATGTGAAGCTTTATTCTCATAGATGAGATTTCATGGTGGATATGTTCATCTTAAAAAAATATCCCAAAATTTCAGGGAGTCCCAATATTGTTCTACAAGATGTGTCTATGGGAGTTGCAAAATCTAGAAAATTTCTAAGTAACAATGATGGTAGAAAAACTAATGCAATGTGGAACTATTGGAAATAGCTTTATTAGGTGACTACTAATGTCAAGAGTAACCGAGAACTAGGAAAGAAGAGAATGGAGGTTTGAATAAGACTTGACCAATTTTCCAAAATTTTGAGACAACAAGTCATTACAGATAACTATATGGAAGATTTCATAAAAGTAATTATTGGGCTTGTGACATTTATCACAAACTGAGGGGTGAAAAAAAATCACATTTCATTAATTTCAAATCATTATTGTGCATCCATCAAGTATTGATTTTATGCATATTCTTTTTGCAGCATATTTCACATATTCATGGTCCTTATTTTGCTCAAAGTGGATCATTTGCTACATAGAACACACAAGGGACGGAGAAATATCATTATTAGGCATACAGGAGCTTCTTGAGACGTAAAAAAAGGGATAATTTGCAATTCACTTAAAGAATTATCTTGAGAACTACAAAGAATGAAATCTTGAGCAAGTCACTACAAGAAATCATCAAAGAAGAGCAAGAAAATCAATGAAACAAGGAGAAATGCGCACATCAAAGTGGTTGATATTTACTATGAAGATATTCACACATTAAAGTGATTGTGTGGATTGACTATGTACATTCTCAAACCAAGTTCATAAAGAAAAAGTTTGTAACTGAGTTTCCAAAGATGGATGATATTCCTTTTGATGTCCTCATGGAATGGTTTTCATTTATTATGTTGTTTTGTTTACACATAATGTTTTAATTTGAAACAAAACATTAAATTGAGAGACATGATACTGTGAGATACACATGCCATCAAGAAACACGTGACATTTTGAATAAATGACTCTCATGTCCAACATGAGCATAGAGTGCAAAAAAGGGGGCCATAAGAAATATGAACCTCTATTTTTGCACCGTGTGGTTTTGTTGTCCATGAAGGCTTTCACTATAGATTGTATGATATAAGGATGCATTTGAGAGTGGTTAGTCATCTCAGAACATGAAACAATATTGAATCCATTAGCTACTCACAAATGACCCCCATGGCCAACATGACTACATGACACAAAAATGGGGGATCATATTTTTTTTTTCAATCCCGCATTTTTGTGTCATGTCATTGTGCTGCCCTTTAGGGGATTTAATGCACACTAAAGTGTTTAAACATGATTAATTTACAAAACTCATCATTAATGAATAAAAAAGCAAGCAACATACTTTGACAAGTAGACTTAGAATGGGACAAGGATACACACCATCAAAATGTTGTAATGTAAATAAGGAGGTGTTTATATATATACATCAATTCTTCTTGAGCCTTTTGGGAATATTTTTCTTCTCTAACGTCTTTGCTATGTACCTAAGAAACTCCTTCTTCTGTAACCCTTTATCTTTTCTATATTTACATCTTTTGGTGAAGAGAATAACTTGAATAGCACAAAAGGAAGCCTATTGCTTGGAATCCTAGTGCATAACTAGATATTCTAAGAGTAGTTTCTCTTTCTGCCTGCTTTCGTAGACATCTAACAATTGGTTTCAGACTAGGTTGTCACTTCATCTAGGGCATTGTCTACACCTCTCCAGTTGTAGTCTTAGAATCGCACGAAATTTGGTAAGCATACTCAGGGTGTTTCAGAGATCAAATAGCTTTGCTGTGTGCTACTAAAATCGCGATTTGAGCTCGTTTCGACCTTATTATCGCAACGCTTGTGCAAGCTATTCATCTTTTTGTGCCAAAGGTATATACCAGTTTTGGTTCGACAATATAAGCATCATGAAGTCTATTATAGGTTTAGTAGAATTCATCTAGGTAGTTCTGTTCAACTTTTTGAGATACAGTCAATTTTTTGCATCAAGGTATTTTAGTCACCGGCCATGGTTAAAATCTGTCATGTATTCCGTATGTTGTTTGTTGAGGATAAGTTATATGGTACCAACTATCCATTGTGGGCTTATATGATGCATCATGTATTGGTTGCAAAAGGACTATGGAATATTGAAAGTGTGTTGAAAGATGTCCTGTTACACCTGCAAATACAGGTGTTGGAGTTGATGGAGATGGTATCGAAGATGGTGCTATTCTACAGATTCCTATTTGTGTTGTTGTTTCTATTGCACCTACTGTAGAACAAATTCATTGGGACGGCAGAGATGCTGAAGCACATGAATTGATAGCTTTGTCTGTCAAACGTGCCATTATTCCTCACATTCGCTCTTGTAGAACAATTAAGGATGCTTGGGATACACTTACCACATTGTACCATGCTAGGAATGAGGCTCGTGTTGCTTACCTCCGAAAACAATTGGAGAGTGAGCACATGAATGAAGGTGACTCTATGGACAATTTTCTCACAAAGATCAAGGATTTGATAGAACAATTGATTTTTGCTGATGAAGTTATAGCAGATAGCTCACTTGTGCAGACCGCTCTGAATGGTCTTCTTGACTCATATCTGAGTTTTGCTTCTACTCTTCGATTGATGATGAAAGACAATCCAAATGCCTTGTCATTTGAGGAGTTAGTTTGTGTTCTGATGCAAGAAGACTAGTCTAGGTAGAACACGTCTATTATGCATGTTGCAAATCAAGCTTTCCTATCTAGTCAGAAGGGCAAAGGTAAATGGGGCTCTTCTACTAGTAAGGAGAAATTTGCAAATGCTGCACATTCGAAGAAGGAAGACAAAGATGAGAAGAAATCAAAAAGCCAAAAATTGTTTTGCAAGTACTATAAAGCAAATGATCATGTCATCAACTGAGTTGCCCAAAACTGGCTGCTAAAGAGGCAAAGAAGAAAGAGGCTAGAATGGTTGTTGCAGAGGCCTCTACACCAAAAATAGAGTCTGCTAATCTTATGCAGGAAGAAGAATGGGCATTTACTACTGTTTGCAATTTTGACCCATCTTCTCATGAGCAATGCATGTCTGCAGTAGACTCAGATGTTTGGTACTTTGATAGTGGGATGACCAAACATATTATCTCGCAGTGTAGTTTCTTTTCTTCACTTGAGCCTGCCCCTATAGGGAATACTGTTACATGCACTACTAACTCCTCCTATCCTGTATTGGGAGTTGGAAAGATCATTTTGACTACTACTGATGGTAGTTCTTTCACTTTCTCATATGCTTTGTTTGTGCGAGGGATCAAGAAAAATTTGTTATCAGTTTCTTCATTAGCCAACATTGGCTTGGTTGTGAAATTTGTTAATGACAAATGTACAGTTCATGATTTGTCAAATGGCAACGTCATTATTGCTTCTGGCATTTTATGTCGTGGGTTGTATAAGCTCATAGACTATAAAAGATTTGTTAATTTGGCATGTGCAGTACATGATTCTATGGCTACGTCAGATGCAAAGCTTTGGCATGCATGCTTTAGTCATCTGAATTTTTCTAGTTTGCTATGCTTGCAAAAATCTAAAATGGTATCCTCTTTGCCCAAACTTGAGGCACCCAATAAACATGTATGTGAAGGCTGTATTTTAGGCAAAATGGAGTGTTCTTCCTTTCCAAAAGATGGTTAAATTCAGGCTACTTAGAAATTGCAGCTTGTACATAGTGATGTTTGTGGTCCTATGCAAACACCTTCTTTTGGGAACTACCTTTACTTTGTGACTTTCATCGATGATGTTTCTAGGCATGCATGGGTATATCCATTGAAGGCAAAGTCCGAAGTGTTTATGTGCTTCAAACAGTTTGTGATTTTGGCTGGAAATCTATCAGCATGTAAAATGGGCATCCTCTATCAAGTTGAAGCTTTTGGATTATAGATATGAGTCTATAATGTATGAGAGGATGAGTAGTGCATTATGGTCGAGACTACATGAGATGTTTGGGAGTTAGATAACTCATGTGAGATGTATATCATATCAATGTTCTTGATGTTTGCATTGTGGACATGAGGGACATACTCAATGATGTTTCTTCATGCAGATGCAACAGGGATGTCAAAAACATGTACGTGATGTAGGTCACGTAGTGGTTTCATAAGAGTTTATGACAATTGACTATGCCAGTAATGGTGACATCACTTTCTCATATGATTCATCTCAAGATTCCTCTTGTCCATTGGATAGCACACATATGGTTTTTTTGCTTGATGCATTAGCCAATCTTCATGTTACTCTAGTTCACGAGTGGTTTTTTTATTCTTAGGTGAGAGTCATGGATGTGTGCACATGTCTGATATTTGGATGTAAAATGTCACACCTCTGCATACGATAGCATTACCTATATTTATATAAATTCAAGACTATTAGAACCTTTCACGATTAGAAAATTAATAAGGCAAGTCTATCCTTTGAATCTTATGTTTTATTTTCATTGCCTCCACTCCTTTATTTTATGTGTTGGTTCACTTATAATACACTTATCTTTGTTCAAAGAATAGTAATATTCAATGCATTTTATCACTTATCAAGCCATTCAACATTGCATCTTATTTTCATGTAAATGTTTCTATAATTTATACTTATTGATGTGGCCTATTCAGATTTTTCTTCAACCACTTGGAATGGTTTGGAAATACATAAAGGTCCAATTTTCCAACATTTGGGTTATCCCCTAGGCATAAATTCAGGCTACTTAGAAATTGCAGCTTGTACATAGTGATGTTTGTGGTCCTATGCAAACACCTTCTTTTGGGAACTACCTTTACTTTGTGACTTTCATCGATGATGTTTCTAGGCATGCATGGGTATATCCATTGAAGGCAAAGTCCGAAGTGTTTATGTGCTTCAAACAGTTTGTGATTTTGGCTGGAAATCTATCAGCATGTAAAATGGGCATCCTCTATCGATTTGAAGCTTTTGGATTATAGATATGAGTCTATAATGTATGAGAGGATGAGTAGTGCATTATGGTCGAGACTACATGAGATGTTTGGGAGTTAGATAACTCATGTGAGATGTATATCATATCAATGTTCTTGATGTTTGCATTGTGGACATGAGGGACATACTCAATGATGTTTCTTCATGCAGATGCAACAGGGATGTCAAAAACATGTACGTGATGTAGGTCACGTAGTGGTTTCATAAGAGTTTATGACAATTGACTATGCCAGTAATGGTGACATCACTTTCTCATATGATTCATCTCAAGATTCCTCTTGTCCATTGGATAGCACACATATGGTTTTTTTGCTTGATGCATTAGCCAATCTTCATGTTACTCTAGTTCACGAGTGGTTTTTTTATTCTTAGGTGAGAGTCATGGATGTGTGCACATGTCTGATATTTGGATGTAAAATGTCACACCTCTGCATACGATAGCATTACCTATATTTATATAAATTCAAGACTATTAGAACCTTTCACGATTAGAAAATTAATAAGGCAAGTCTATCCTTTGAATCTTATGTTTTATTTTCATTGTCTCCACTCCTTTATTTTATGTGTTGGTTCACTTATAA
This sequence comes from Ceratopteris richardii, assembly GCA_020310875.1. Lineage (NCBI taxonomy): Eukaryota > Viridiplantae > Streptophyta > Polypodiopsida > Polypodiales > Pteridaceae > Ceratopteris > Ceratopteris richardii. The sequence goes on along the minus strand of CM035418.1, from coordinate 32,489,170 downwards.
TACACTTATCTTTGTTCAAAGAATAGTAATATTCAATGCATTTTATCACTTATCAAGCCATTCAACATTGCATCTTATTTTCATGTAAATGTTTCTATAATTTATACTTATTGATGTGGCCTATTCAGATTTTTCTTCAACCACTTGGAATGGTTTGGAAATACATAAAGGTCCAATTTTCCAACATTTGGGTTATCCCCTAGGCATAAATTCAGGCTACTTAGAAATTGCAGCTTGTACATAGTGATGTTTGTGGTCCTATGCAAACACCTTCTTTTGGGAACTACCTTTACTTTGTGACTTTCATCGATGATGTTTCTAGGCATGCATGGGTATATCCATTGAAGGCAAAGTCTGAAGTGTTTATGTGCTTCAAACAGTTTGTGATTTTGGCTGGAAATCTATCAGCATGTAAAATGGGCATCCTCTATCGATTTGAAGCTTTTGGATTATAGATATGAGTCTATAATGTATGAGAGGATGAGTAGTGCATTATGGTCGAGACTACATGAGATGTTTGGGAGTTAGATAACTCATGTGAGATGTATATCATATCAATGTTCTTGATGTTTGCATTGTGGACATGAGGGACATACTCAATGATGTTTCTTCATGCAGATGCAACAGGGATGTCAAAAACATGTACGTGATGTAGGTCACGTAGTGGTTTCATAAGAGTTTATGACAATTGACTATGCCAGTAATGGTGACATCACTTTCTCATATGATTCATCTCAAGATTCCTCTTGTCCATTGGATAGCACACATATGGTTTTTTTGCTTGATGCATTAGCCAATCTTCATGTTACTCTAGTTCACGAGTGGTTTTTTTATTCTTAGGTGAGAGTCATGGATGTGTGCACATGTCTGATATTTGGATGTAAAATGTCACACCTCTGCATACGATAGCATTACCTATATTTATATAAATTCAAGACTATTAGAACCTTTCACGATTAGAAAATTAATAAGGCAAGTCTATCCTTTGAATCTTATGTTTTATTTTCATTGCCTCCACTCCTTTATTTTATGCGTTGGTTCACTTATAATACACTTATCTTTGTTCAAAGAATAGTAATATTCAATGCATTTTATCACTTATCAAGCCATTCAACATTGCATCTTATTTTCATGTAAATGTTTCTATAATTTATACTTATTGATGTGGCCTATTCAGATTTTTCTTCAACCACTTGGAATGGTTTGGAAATACATAAAGGTCCAATTTTCCAACATTTGGGTTATCCCCTAGGCATAAATGTGAACACCAAGAAATATTTATCATAGGGTAATGCAATGTGTATCACAATAAATTGAACTATGGAGAAGCTCTAAGTGACCCTTGCATATCCGCAATAAGATTGTGCAAACTTTTTTGAAGCCTTATATTATGTATTATTTGTAGTTAATCAATTGGAGGCAGTATCACTTTGCGAGTTTTGATTGTATGCTTAAAATGTTCCTTCGGGATAAAAGAAATAATAGATCAATGGTTACATATACCTGGAAGTATGTATGCCAACCGATTAGATTGGGAGAACTTGTTATACTTCATTTAAAAAAACATTTCATGGCAACAAAGATTGCATTCACTTTGCATATATGTGGTGCTAAACCATTATGGATTGACATTTTCTTGATTTTGAATGAAAACGCATCTACATATTGTGACACTGAATGGAATTTAGATAAGTGAAATGACTTCTCCCATGCTCCATACAAATCATATGGCTCCACACTAAATATGCTGATCTCAAATTTTAAGAGGATAACTCATCGTTTTGCATGGAATGGAAGGCAAAGATATTTGGGAAAATCCTTCACTTTGCTTTCACCCTTTTGATCTTTTCTTTCATGCAATCCCTTGCATATGAATTGGATCTTGCTTTCAGATATTTCAATAATAAAGGAGTTGCAAGATTACGACCACCACATGCTAGAGAGATGAATCTCCTCCCAACCAAATGCCTCTATATATAGCTCTCTCCAAGGGACTACCTTCTTAGGCAGGTGGATACTAATCATCCATGTGTCAACCATGTAACTACATGTGCGCCAAGTGTCCCAATCAACTCGAGTTAACTCAAGTGGATGCTTCTAGAAGGCTCTAGATCTCTTTGGGAAAAAACCTCTCCCCATGTACCCCATGGGAATTGAACCCAAGACCTCTTCCTTCACACCCATGAGACTTAACCACTAAGCTAAGTGGATTACTTGGTTACAAGAGTAAATGACCTTCTAGTAAGTCTAGACTTGAGATCTTTGTTCATACACATGGGTGACTAAACGGTGTGCGATTTTAGATCCGTTTGAACCAATCGGATCCTTAGATCATAGATTTACTTTATTACATTCTTTCCCCCTCTTCCGATGGATAAAGGGAAGCTCCTCCAATGCAAGTTTGTGAGTTCAAACCCTGCATACACTCATTTGTATGTAGTGCAACCCTTTTGCAATCGCAAGCATGAACTATGCCACCAAGAAGAATTCGGGATAAATTTCTGCAACACTCGCGAGAAATGGATGTCGCCACTCACGAAATCTTGAGACTCCATGAGAGCTTATGAGAAAGATGATGAGCTATCAAAGGTCTCCATAGGAGCTTGCCTAGAGCTTTGATATCAATGCAAGATTATGACCACCACCTGCTAGAGAGATGACTCTCCTCCCAACAAAATGCCTCTATATATAGCTCTCCCTAGGGGACTTCCTTCTTAGGCAGGTGGAAACTAATCATCCATGTGTCAGCCATGTAACTACATGTGCACCAAGTGTCCCAGTCAACTCGAGTTAACTCAAGTGGATGCTTCTAGAAGGATCTATATCTCTTTGGGCAAAAGCCTCTCCCCATGTAGTCCATGGGGATTGAACCCAAGACCTCCTCCTCCATACCCATGAGACTTAACCACTAGTCTAAGTGGATTACTTGGTTACAAGAGTAAATGACCTTCTAGTAAGTCTAGACTCGAGATCTTTGGTCATACACACGGGTGACTAAACGGTGTCCAATTTCAGATCCATCTGAATCGATCGGATCCTTAGACCATAGACTTACTTTATTACAAATGGCATCACTAGAAATTCATAGTGATCATACTTTTTTCAAAAGGTTGTCTTGGGAATATCATCTTCTTTGATTCTGATCAGATAATAATCTTGTTATAAATCAATCTTCGAAAAGACTTTAGCTCCCTTTAAGTTCTTGAAAAGAAATTTAACAAGCAACATAGGAAACTTGTTCTTTGTCGTAAGATTTTTTTAAGCACTTTGATCTACACACAACCTCATGGTACCATCTTTCTTCTGTATAAGAAAGATGGGTGTGGCCCAAGGTTACAGTCTTGGATGTATAAATCATTTTTCTATATATTCCTTAATCTATTTTTTGACTTTTATAATATGGACTTATGGGAGTCGGTAGGCATTTTGAGATTTTGGTTTGGTTCCTAAAAACAGCTCTATATTATGATCAATGTTTCAATGAGAGCATGGCAAGTTGTGGGCAGTTCATCGGGGAACACATCTATAGATTCTTTTAGAAGTTGATTAACTTCATGAGGAATAAAGGACAAAGCATAAGAGACTTTCTTTGTATTGCTTGAAGTAGTTATATCAATGCTAAGGATAAAAAAAAGCTTGGATCCTAGCTTCATTATTTATGAGTTTCTTAAGCTCTATACTTGAAATCAAAGGAGTACTTGGAACATTGTGTTCATCCTTAATTTCATACAGTATCCAGTCACACTGGAGTTCAAAAGTATTAGTGTACTAACACTCGAGAGTGAAGGTCCAAGACTCTAGAACCACTCTCTTCCTAGAACTCAAATTACGCTTTCCATATTCATAATTTGGAATTCAAGCTTATCTTTGAAGTATTTGATTTCAAGTTCTAAATTAGATATCATGGTATCCCGAATATGGGTATCTTTCCCATCCATCATCGATATTACATATCTATATGATGAAGGACTTTGAGGAAGAGCTAACTTCTTATCAAGTGCATAATTAATAAGATTATGTGTGTCCAAATCATCCACCATAATCTGGAAAATGTGACCTTTGACAGAGCCATGGAGCTTGACCAAACCATATGGACCAAATCCTTGAGGTTTCCACATGTTTTTGGAGACCTGGCACTGATGGATAATATCAGAATGCATGATCTATACTTGCCTTACACTTGAATTTTTGTCCAAGTTTAAGATTCGTATGAGATGGATTTGTTTCTTCCCTTTCTTTTATCAATCAAAGTAGCTTTTTGCTCTCTTGAAATTGGGAAAGCTCTACTACAATGTCCATGCTTTAAGCACTTATAATATAAATTTTCTTTCTGTGCTTTATCAAAATCTTCTTGAGAAAGAACAATTCTGAAAACACAAGGTTTTTCAGTAGTGCATTTAGACCATTTTGACCATTTTCCCTTGCGTTTAGTAGAAATTTCTTGGAAAATGCCACTATCTTACAGGAAGCCAATACGAGAATTATCCTCGTAAATCTTTGCAACCTTAATCACTTCTTCAAGTGATTTCAGTTCATGATGTTTTACTGTTGGAGATAGATGTCTACAGAAGCACGCAAACAGCACAAGGAAGAAGAAGAAGCTTGGAGCACAAACACACAATACTGAATGTATTACCAGAGAATGTACAAAGATAAGTAGCCCATTAGGGCAATAGGCGTATATACAAGCCGGGGGAAAAAAACCTCCTAAAGAGGGAAAAAGTGCCCCGGCGGTCCTAGCGTGTTCACACACATCACTACCTAAATATATCAACAAATCCCCCCTGGGAGTGATGCGGTGAACAAGTAGCTGACACTCATGTATAAGAAAGTGCCAAGCTATGTGGAAATCACTCCACAAAAGGAAGTAAGCCCAAAGCTTTGCGGAAAGCTTCAAACTTCTCCCTAGGCAGAGCCTTTGTGAAAAGGTCTGCAATGTTCTCCTGCGTGGGCACATATGCCAAGCTGATCTCCCCAGCAAAGAATCTCTCCTTGACATAGTGATAATGCACCTCAATGTGCTTAGTGCGAGCATGGAACACAGGGTTCCTCGCAACTACCAATGCGCTCTGACTGTCAGTGAAGATGGTGGTGGCAGAAGACTGGCCAACACCCAAATCAGCCATAAGGCGTCTGAGCCACACACACTCAACAGTCGCTGTGAAAGCTGCCCTATACTCAGCCTCACAACTGGAAGTGGCCACAGTAGCCTGCTTCTTGCTCAACCAAGATATACATGAGCTACCAAGCATGAAGCAAAAACCATTGGTGGACACACGAGAGTCATAGCAACCAGCCCAATCTGAGTCAGAAAAAGCATGCAAATCTAGCGGTAGTGATCCCCCCTTGGGATAAAACAACCCAAGTAGCCGAGTACCACTCAAGTAGCGAAAGATGCGCTTAACCGCCTTCCAATGCGTGACTCCTGGGCAATGCATAAACCTGCTCATCTGTGAGATAGCAAACTGAATATCTAGCCGAGTAATGCATAAGTAAATCAAGCATCCAACAGCCTGCTGATAGAGAACAGCATCAAATGCATCTCAAGCATCATGAAGACTCAATCGTAAACCTGTCTCCATAGGAGTGGCAATAGGCTTACAGTCTTCAAGGCCAAAATGCTGCAATAATGTGTCAATATATTTCGTTTGACACAAAGCCATTCCACCATCAACTTGCATAAAATGAATGCCAAAATAGTGATGCAAATGCCCCAAATCAGACATCTCAAATGAGGCATGCAAATCAGCCTTGAAATCAGCAATATGCTTCTCAATAGGACTAGTGAGGAGCATGTCATCAACATAGACAACAATGATCAGAAGCACATCATTAGCACGCTTAACATATAAGGTGCTTTCACTTGGACTGTTCACAAAACCATGTGCAACCAGATAGGCATGTATCTTCTCATACCAAGCACGTGGTGCTTGCTTTAAACCATATAATGCCTTCTTTAACCTGCACACCTGATTTTCATGCCCTTTCTGCACAAAGCCACGGGGCTGAAAAACATACACTTCTTCATGCAAGTCACCATTCAGAAATGTTGTTTTAATGTCCAACTGATCTACATTCCAACCATGATGGGTTGCAAGTGCACAAATGCTCCGAACAGTAGTCATACAGCATGTAGGTGCAAAGGTCTCATCAAAATCAATGCCTCTTTCCTACGCATAACCCTTTGCAACAAGCCTAGCCTTATACCTGTCAACTGTACCATCAGGTTTACGCTTCAGCTTGTATACCCACTTAGTGCCAATGGCCTTCTTGCCAGGAGGCAAGTCACATAAAGACCATGTACCATTCTTCATTATAGCATCATATTCAGATTGCATGGCAGCCATCCAATTTTCTGAATGTGCTTCATCAAAAGAAACAAGCTCATTCTCATCACAGAGACTAGACGCAACCATAGCATAGCAATCTGATGCAAAGGAGGCACTATGAGAGCCTGAACGAGTACGATATGACAAAGGTGCATCTAATTTGTTGTCACGCAAAGTCTGCACCAACCATTTTGGCATAGTTTTTGCCTTCTCAATATCAGCTCTCTCATCAACAAGTGCATCATGTAAATCTGCATCAGAAATAGAATGATTTGCATCATCATATGAAACCTGCAAAGGCTGAGAAGTTGCCTCATTAGGACTAGCACTGGACTGTCCACCTGCAAAAAGAGGCATCAACGTATCATATATGTCTTTGGAGCTAACAGATGTCTCCTTAGTACATGAAAGCAATGGCTGAATAGCATCTTCCACAAAGACAACATCACGGCTAACCAGAATGCGTTTAGTCTGTGGATGATACAGACAATAGCCTTTACTTTCAGAACTGTACCCAACAAAAATACATTTTACTGCCTTATCATCCAGTTTTTTGCAATGTTGTTTAGGCACTAATGCATATGCCAAACAACCAAAAACACGCAGATGAGCAACAGATGGCTTGCGGTCATGCCAAGCCTCATATGGAGTGATAGACTGCAGCGGTTTAGTGGGACACCTGTTCAGTACATATGTTGCACACATGACAGCCTCAAGCCAGAAACTATGTGGAGCCTGACTCTTGACCATGCACCTTGCCATCTCCATGAGTGACCTGTTCTTTCATTCAGCAACTCCATTCTGTTGAGGTGTATACGGCACTGTACACTGGTGTTTTATCCCACGTTCAGCCAAAAATGCATTAAAATCAGAAGACATATATTCCCCCCCTCGATCAGAACGGAGGGTGCCCATTTTACATGCTGACAGATTTTCAGCCAGAACCAAAAACTGTTTAAAGCACATGAACACTTCGGACTTTGCTTTGAGTGGATATACCCATGCATGCCTGGAAAAATCATCAATGAAAGTCACGAAGTAAAGGTAATTCCCAAAAGAGGGTGTCTCCATAGGACCACAGACATCACTATGTACAAGCTGCAATTTCTGCGTAGCCCGAACTGAACCATCTTTTGGAAAGGAGGAACGCTGCATTTTGCCCAAAATACAGCCTTCACATACATGTTTTCCAGGTGCCTCAAGCTTGGGCAAAGAAGACACCATATCAGATTTCTGCAGGCGTAGCAAACTAGCAAAATTCAAATGACCAAAGCGTGCATGCCAAAGCTTTGCATCTGACATAGCCTGAGAATCATGAACTGCACATGCCGAATCATTCACAGATCTTTCATAGTCTATGAGCTTATACAGCCCACGACACAAAATGCCAGAAGCAATAATCACATCGCCATTTGATAGATCATGAACTGTACACCTGTCGTCAACGAATTTCACAACCAAACCAATCTTGGCTAATGCAGAAACTGATAATAGATTCTTCTTGATCCCTGGCACAAATAAAGCATCTGACAAGGTGAAAGAACTACCATCAGCAGTAGTCAGAATGATCTTACCAACTCCCATAACAGGATAAGAGGAGTTGTTGGCGCATGTGACAGTATTCCCTATAGGGGTAGGCTCGAGTGAAGAGAAGAAACTGCGCTGCGAGGTAATATGTTTGGTCGCCCCACTGTCAAAGTACCAAACATCGGAGTCCATTGTAGACATGCACTGCTCATGAGAAGATGGGTCAAAATTGCAAACAGTAGTAAACGCCCATTCTTCTTCCTGCACAAGATTAGCAGACTCTGTTTTTGGTGTAGAGGCTTCTACAACAACCATTCCAGCCTCCTTTTTCTTTGCCTCTTTTGCAGCCAGTTTTGGACAGTTCTTTATGATATGATCATTCCCTTTACAGTACTTGCAAAACAATTTCTGCTTTTCTGATTTCTTCTCATCTTTATCCTGGTTCTTCAAATGTGCAGCATTTGCAGATTTCTGCTTACTAGTAGAAGAGCTCCATTACCCTTCTGACTAGCCAGGAAAGCTTGATCTGCAACACGCATAATGGACCCGTTCTGCCTAGACTGATCTTCCTGCAACAGAACAGAGACTAACTCCTCAAATGATAAGGCATTCGGATTGCCTTTCATTATCAACCGAAGAGTATAAGCAAAACTCTGATATGAATCAGGAAGACCATTCAGAACGGTCTGCACAAGTGAGCTATCTGGTATAACCTCATCAGCAGAAATCAACTGTTCCTTCAAATCTTTGATCTTTGTTAGGAAATTGTCTATAGAATCACCTTCATTCATGTGCTCACTCTCCAACTGTTTTTGGAGGTAAGCAACACGAGCCTCATTCCTAGCTTGGTACAATGTGGTAAGTGTATCCCAAGCATCCCTAGTTGTTCTGCAAGAGCGAATATGAGGAATAATGGCACGTTTGACAGACAAAGCTATCAATGCATGTGCCTGGGCATCTCTGCCATCCCAACGAATTTGCTCTGCAGTAGGTGCAACAGAAACAACAGCACGAATAGGAATCTGCGGAATATCATCTTCGACACCATCTTCATCAGCTCCAGCACCTGTATTTGCAGTACCTGTCGTTACAAGTGTAATAGGACGTCTTTCAACACCTTGCATAATGTTCCACAATCCTTTTGCAACCAAAACATGTCGCATCATATAAGCCCATAATGGGTAGTTGGTACCATCCAACTTATCCTCAACAGCCAATATACGGAATACATCACTGCTTTCAGCCATGGCCGGTGACTAAAATACCTTGATGCAAAAAATTGACTGTATCTCAAAAAGTTGAACAGAACTGCCCAGACAAGTTTTGCTAGACCTGTAGCAGACTTTGAAACGCTTAAACTGGCGAATAGAAACTGGGATATACCTTTGGCACAAAAAGACAAAATAGCCTACACAAGCGCTGTGATAGTGCGTTCAGAGGCCGAAACGAGCTCAGATCGCAATTTCGGCACCACATAGCGAAGCTATTTTGATCTCAGAAACATGCTGAATATGCTCACCAAAATTCGTGCGATTCTGAGACTACAAACGGAGGAGTGTCGATGGCATCCTAGATGAAGCGACGACCTGCTCTGATACCAATTGTTGCAGATAGATGTCTGCGGAAGCATGCGAACAGCACAAGGAAGAAGAAGAAGCTTGGAGCACAAACACACAATACTGAATGTATTACCAGAGAATGTACAAAGATAAGTAGCCCATTAGGGCAATAGGCGTATATACAAGCCGGGGGAAAAAAACCTCCTAAAGAGGGAAAAAAGTGCCTCGGCGGTCCTAGTGTGTTCACACACATCACTACCTAAATATATCAACATTTACCTCATTGCAAATTCACATGCTTAGTCCTCAAACAAAACCACAAAGTCAATGAAAAGCATCATGTTCTTTAATTTTAGATTAATTTCTCGATATTTTGAAATATAGACCGATAATGACCTTCCTTTTTGTTGGACTCTATTCCAAGACCCCCCATTGTGTTGCTCCTCATTCTTGACGAGAAACTCCTTTTTAAAGAGATGAGTGAATTCAGCCCAAGTTGAGGATCTTTTATGAGTCTCCGAGAGACTCATCCACGAGGTATAGGCCTTTGGGCCTAATGAAAAATTGGTATTACCATCCTAATAGGTTTGAGAGTAATATTAAGTTGGTGGATGTCTTGCCACTTCTCCAAGAATCTTAGGAGAGTGTCCTTGTTCCGATCCTTATCTTCAACCGAGAAGTAAGGGAATCGGAGATCTTTTACCAAGGAAATATCTAAGGGATGAGTTACACTTATTGCTTGTCCTTGTGTGTTGTCGAATATAGGAGTGGTAGGAATCATCAAACTAAGATGACTCATATTACTAGTCAAGGGAAAGATATCTGCCTGCAAAATTAGTGAATCCTTTTCTGACAAAGCAAACAAACTCGTGTTCACAATTGTATCAATGTGGGTACCTATAACAACCCTGCCTAGATTCTGGCCCCTGGGGTTATTCCAAAATGACCCTAAGTTGACCTTCAATCCCATCAAATGATTGATGAAGCTCCACGACTTTCACTTGGACATTGGATAAATGTCCAAAGCCCTGCTATAATCTCAACAATCTAGCTTTGATTCCTCACCCCTCACTTGAAGTGGTGTTGATTTTATCCACTTCCAATGTAATACCCTCAACATTTGTTACTACATTTGTTGATACTTCGTCCAATGCATCAATGCACATCAATTGGAATTGAAATCTTTCATGGAGATGCACCTGATACTACTGGTGGTCTAAGCCTGAAGGATGAAATAGATGATAAAGTTACTCCAACATGTTGATATATTTAGGTGGTGATGTGTGTGAACACACTAGGACTGTCGAGGCACTTTTTTCCCTCTTTAGGAGGTTTTTTTCCCCGGCTTGTATATATGCCTATTGCCCTAACGGGCTACTTATCTTTGTATATTCTAGTGGTAATACATCCAGTATTGTGTGTTATGCTCCAAGCTTCTTCTTCTTCATTGTGTTGTTCGCGTGCTTCGACAGACGTCTAACTCCAACAATTGGTATCAGAGCAAGTCGTCGCTTCATCTAGGGCGTCATCGACATCTCTCCAATTGCAGTCTCAAAATCACATGGATTTTGGCGAGCATACTCAACATGTTTCTAAGATCAAAACAGCTTCATTTTGTGGTGCCGAAATTGCGATCTTAGCTCGTTTCGACCTCCGAATGCACTATCGCAATGCTTGTGTAGGCTATTTCATTTTTTTGTGCCAAAGGTATATACTAGTTTTGGTTCTCCAATATAAGCATCTCAAAGTCTGCTACAGGTTTAGCAGAATTCGTCTGGGTAGTTCTGTTCAACTTTTTGAGATACAATCAATATTCTGCATCAAGGTATTTTAGTCACCGACCATGGCTGAAAGCAGTGATGTATTTCGTATGTTGGCTGTTGAGGATAAGTTGGATGGTAGCAACTACCTGTTGTGGGCTTATATGATGCAATATGTATTGGTTGAAAAGGGACTATGGAACATTGTGCAGGGTGTTGAAAAACATCCTATCACACCTGCAATTGTTACAATTGCAGGTACTCAAGCTGATGTAGAAGGTATCAAAGATGATGATATTCTGCATATTCTTGTTCGTGCTACGGATTCTGTTGCACCTACTGTAGAGAAAATTCACTGGGATGGCAAAGATGCCCAGGCACATGCATTGATAGTTTTGTCTATCAAACGTGCCATTATTCTTCACATTGACTCTTGCAGAATAGCTAAGGATGCTTGGGATACACTTACCACATTGTACCAAGCTAGGAATGAGGATCGTGTTGCTTACCTCCGGAAACAGTTCGAGAGTGAGTACATGAATGAAGGTGATTCTATGGACAATTATCTAACAAAGATCAAAGACTTGAAGGAATAGTTGATTTCTGTTGATGAGATTATACCAGATAGCTCACTTGTTCAGACTGTTCTGAACGGTCTTCCTAATTCATATCAGAGTTTTGCTTCTACTCTTTGGTTGATGATGAAAGGCAATCCAAATGCCTTGTCATTTGAGGATTTAGTCTCTGTTCTATTGCAAGAAGATCAGTCCAGGCAGAACAGGTCCATTATGCGTGTTGCAGATCAAGCTTTCCTGGCTAGTCAGAAGGGCAAAGGAAAATGGAGCTCTACAACTAGTAAGCAGAAATCTGCTAATGCTACACAATCGAAGAGGGAAGACAAAGATGAAAACAAATCAGAAAAGCAAAAATTGTTTTGCTAGTACTGTAAAGGAAAAGATCATATCATAAAGAACTGTCCAAAACTAATTGCTAAAGAGGCAAAGAAGAAAGAGGTTGGAATGGTTGTTGCACAGGCCTCTACACCAAAAACAGAGTCTGCTAATCTTGTGCAGGAAGAAGAATAGGTGTTTACTACTGTTTGCAGTTTTGACCCATCTTCTCATGAGCAGTGCATGTTTACAATAGACTCAGATGTTTGGTACTTTGATAGTGGGGCGACCAAACATATTACCTTTCACTCAAGCATGCCCCTATAGGGAATACTGTTACATGCGCCAACAACTCCTCTTATATTGTTATGGGAGTTGGTAAGATCATTTTGACTACCGTTGATGGTAGTCTTTCACTTTGTCACATGCTTTGTTTGTGTCAGGGATCAAGAAAAATCTATTATCAGTTTCTGCATTAGGCAAGATTGGCTTGGTTATGAAATTTGTTAATGACAGATCTACAGTTCATGATCTGTCAAATGGCGATGTGATTATTGCTTCTGGCATTTTATGTCGTGGGCTGTATAAGATCATAGACTATGAAAGATCTGTAAATGGTTCGGCATGTGCAGTACATGATTCTCAGGCTATGTCAGATGCAAAGCTTTGGCATGCACGCTTTGGTCATCTGAATTTTGCTAGTTTGCTATGCCTGCAGAAATCTGAAATGGTGTCCTCTTTGCACAAACTTGAGGCACCTGGAAAACGTGTTTGTGAAGGCTGTATTTTGGGCAAAATGTAGTGTTTCTCCTTTCCAAAAGATGGTTCAAATCGGGCTACTCAGAAATTGTAGCTTGTACATAGTGATGTCTGTGGTCCTATGCAGACACCTTCTTTTGGAAATTATCTTTACTTCGTGACTTTCATCGATGATTTTTCTAGGCATGCATGGGTATATCCATTGAAGACAAAGTCCGAAGTGTTCATGTGCTTCAAACAGTTTTTGCTTTTGGCTGAAAATCTGTCAGCCCAGTGTACAGTGTCGTATACACCTCAACAAAATGGAGTTGTCGAGCAAAAGAACAGGTCACTCATGGAGATAGCGAGGTGTATGGTCAAGAGTCAGGCTTTACCACATAGTTTCTGGCTTGAGGTTGTCATGTGTGCAGCATATGTACTTAACAGGTGTCCCACTAAAGCACTGCAGTCTATCACTCCATATGAGGCTTGGCATGAGCGCAAACCATCTGTTGCTCATCTACATGTTTTTGGTTATTTGGCATATGCATTAGTGCCTGAATAACATCGTACAAAATTGGATGATAAAGCAATAAAATGTATTTTTATTGGGTACAGTTCTAAAAGTAAAGGCTATCATCTGTATCATCCATAAACTAAACGCATTTTGGTTAGCCGTGATGTTGTTTTTGTGGAAGATGCTATTCAACCATTGCTTTCATGTACTAAGGAGACATCTGTTAGCTCCAAAGACATGTATGATACTTTGCTTCTTCTTTTTACAGGTGGACAGTCTAGTGCTGGTCCTAATGAGGAAACTTCTCAGCCTTCGCAGGTTTCATGTGATGATGCAGATCATCCCATTTCTGATGCAAATTTACATGATGCACTTGTTGATGAGAGAGCTGATATTGAGGACGCAAAAACTATACCAAAATGGCTAGTGCAGACTTTGCGTGACAACAAATTAGATGCACCTCTGTCATATCATACTCTATTAGGCTCTAATAGTGCCTCTTTTGCATCAAATTGCTATGCTATGCTTGCATCTAGTCTCTGTGATGAGACTGAGCCTGTTTCATTGATAAAGCATAAAATTCAAAAAATTGGATGGCTGCTATGCAATCTGAATATGATGCTATAATGAAGAATGGTACTTGGTCTTTATGTGACTTGCCTCCTGGCAAGAAGGCCATTGGCACTAAGTGGGTATATAAGTTGAAGCGTAAATCTGATGGTACAGTTGACAGGTATAAGGCTAGGCTTGTTGCAAAGGGTTATGTGCAGTAAAGAGGCATTGATTTTGATGAAACCTTTGCTGCTACTTGTCAAATGACTATTGTTCGTAGCATTTGTGCACTTGCAGCTCATCATGGTTGGAATGTACATCAGTTGAACATTAAAACAGCATTTCTGAATGGTGACTTGCATGAAAAAGTGTATGTTTTTCAGCCTCGTGGCTTTATATAGAAAGGGCATGAAAACCAGGTCTGCAGGTTAAAGAAGGCATTATATTGTTTAAAGGAAGCACCACGTGCTTGGTATGAAAAGATGCATGCCTATCTGATTGCACATGGTTTTGAGAACAATCCAACTGAAAGCACCTTATATGTCAAGCGTGCTAATGATGTACTTTTGATCATTGTGGTATATGTTGATGACATGCTGCTCATTGGTCCTCACAAGAAGCATATTGCTGATTTCAAGGCTGATTTACATGCCTCATTTGAGATGTCTGATTTGGGGCCATGGCATCACTATTTGGGCATTCAGTTTATGCACGTTGATGGTGGAATGGCTTTGTGTCAAGCGAAATATATTGACACATTATTGCAGCATTTTGGCCTTGAAGACTATAAACCTATTGCCACTCCTATGGAAACAGGTTTACAAGTGAGTCTTCATGATGCTCGAGATGCATTTGATGCTTTTCTCTATTAGCACATTGTTGGATGCTTGATTTACTTATGCATTACTTAGCCAGATATTCAGTTTGTTGTCTCACAGATGAGCAGTTTTATGCATTGCCCAGGACTCAAGCATTGGCAGGCGATTAAGCATATCTTTCACTACTTGAGTGGTACTCAGCTACTTGGGTTGTTTTATCCCAAGGGGGGATCACTACCACCTAATTTGCATTTCTGACTCTGATTGGGCTGGTTGCTATGACACTCGTATGTCCACTAGTGTCTTTTGCTTCATGCTTGGTAGCTCATGTATATCTTGGTTGAGCAAGAAGCAGCCTACTGTGGCCACTTCCAATTGTGAGGCTAAGTATAGGGCAGCTTTCACAACGACTGTTGAGTGTGCATGTGGCTCAGACGCCTTATGGCTGATTTGGGTGTTGCTCAGTCTTCTACCACCACCATCTTCCCTGATAGTCCACCATCTTCACTGATAGTCAAAGCACATTGGCAGTTGCGAGGAACCCTGTGTTCCATCCTCGCACTATGCACATTGAGGTGCATTATCATTATGTTAGGGGGTTCTCTGTTGGGGAGATCAGCTTCGCATATGTGCCCACGCAGGAGAACATTGCAGACCTTTCACGAAGGCTCTACCTAGGGAGAAGTTTGAAGCTTTCCACAAAGCTTTGGGCTTACTTCCTTTTGTGGAGTGTTTCCACATAGCTTGGCACTTCCTTATACATGAGTGCTAGCAGCTTGTTCACCGCATCACTCCCAGGGGGGATTTGTTGATATATTTAGGTAGTGATATGTGTGAACATACTAGGACCACCGGGGCACTTTTTTCCCTCTTTAGGAGGTTTTTTCCCCCGGCTGCTATATATGCCTATTGCCCTAAAGGGCTACTTATCTTTGTATATTCTAGTGGTAATACATTCAGTATTGTGTGTTGTGCTCCAAGCTTCTTCTTCTTCCGTGTGTTGTTCATGTGCTTTGGCAGACGTCTAACTCCAACGCAAAAAACATGTACCCACTCATACTACCCATTGATGCAACATGGCTCATTGATCCCTCCATCGCACATAGACCATTCGTAACTTTTTTGGAATTCCTAACGTCAAGTGGTGCATGCAAAAAATTAGAGGGTGATGCACAACATTCACAAGAGATAATCCTGAAATAAAATTTTCTTTGGATTAGTTCCGATTCTAGCTAAGAGTGCTAGAATTTCGACGTGGCAAGCTCTAAGACCCGTCATTCACTTGGTTGAAAATCTCTAGGATTTCTTTTGGTCCAATGCTCCACTCTTGCGTCCTTCGTGAAGATACTTCGAGAGATAAGATCTAGCTTCGAAGCTTCTAAAATAACTCCCTTATCCTTCCATGAGAGTGCAAAAAACACACAATGCAAAGTATGTTCTCGAGTCTCAAATCGAGTGCAATGAGATGTAAAAGAACCTCTCGATTGGCTCAATGTTCATCCCATCTTTCCTCCCTTAGGATAGCAAATAGCTAAAAGAGCTCTAATACCAATGCAACAAAGCTTCCACTTAGCCAACTCCTGAATGAATGTATGCTCTCCATCCATTCTAGCCTTGTATATATAGCAATTGAGGCCAGTTTGGTTCTAAGCCACTCTTTTCAAAAGTAGCTTTACTTGAGAACCATTTCTTTGGAAAAATAGCATCAATTGAGAACCATCATTTTTAGAATCTATCTATACCACTCTTTTGTGGATTGATTTTGCACCACTCTTTATCTAGAAAGGTGCCAGTTAGAAAGAATGGTCCATAATGCTCTAGCTCATGGAGCTCTTGGGCAAAACCTTGTTGCCTATAGGTTTTAAAATCAAAACCTCCTCCCTTCCTCCCTTAAGAATTATCCACTAAGCTAGGTGGATTCCTTGTGATCATTGGCCAAGCAGTTAAGTCACTAATCAATGTCTGAATTCAAATCTATCTAAACTTACCTGACACTTAAATCATAAAGTTACTTTATAACACATACATACATACATACATACATACATACATACATACATACACACACACACACACATATATATATATATATATATATATATATATATATATATATATATATATATATATATATATATATGTGTGTGTGTGTGTGTGTGTGTGTGTGTGTGTGTGTGTGTATATATATATATATATATATATATATATATATATATATATATATATATATATATATATATATATATATATATATATATATATATATATATATATATATATATATATATATATATATATATATATATGTATATGTGTGTGTGTGTGTGTGTGTGTGTGTGTATATATATATATATATATATATATATATATATATATATATATATATATATATATATATATATATATATATATATATACGTGGAAACATTTATACCTAGAGGATATCCCAAATGTGTTCCATCATGATCTAGTTCAAAAAAATGATATCATAGATCGATCTTTTATGAATGAACCCAATTTGAGAAGGATGAACTACATGATGGATAATCGGTTTGAGTCTTAAGGCAAAGATTTTAGCAAATATTTTATAACTATATTCATCATTGTAATGAGTCTCCAATCTCCAATCCACTTAAGGACATTCAATTTGGGGATAAGTTAAATTTTACTCAACTTGATGACTAAGGCATCTTTTGATCCCTTCATATTTCATTGCAAACATCAAGAATCAAAATTTTAAGAGAAGACCAAAATGCCATCACAAATTCTTTAGTGATACCATCCACTCTTGGTGTTTTCCCATTCTAAACAGATTGGAGAGCCACAAGAACTTTCTTTTTTGTTACACATTTTTCGCAAGCAGTAGCCATCTGTGAATCAAGAACTTGTGGAGTGTAAACAAGGGTTTCTTGAAGAGAGGCAAACCATTTATCATCAATCATATACAAAGAAGCTAAAAAATGTTCAAAATGTTTTGTACAAACATCAGATAAAAAATCATGAAGGTTGAGTCCATCAACGTCAAGTAGGGAAATAGCGTTGTTAACATGTTTAGCATGCAAGACGTCGAAAAAACATTTAAAATTAGCATGGAGATCATTCACTTCTGTACATCTGACTTTAGAAGACTGAATAGCACTATTTTCAATTAAGTGCAAACATCTATAAGCATTACATAAACAAATGTATTCCTTCTCATAAAGCAATTGTCTAGAATCCACCTTTTTAGTCATGGAAAGAATAATACTTTCAATGTTAATTTTAGCCATTTTTAGAATGTTGGTGAAGTACTTTACACATTGCCTAATCACATCTTGCATACCCACCATAAGGAATTCAAATTCCATGCATGCGGAATCGTTTAATGAAAGGCATTGTTAAATCAAATTTTCAACTCTAGATTTGAACAAAGACACTTAAGAACCAAGAATGGTTCAACCTCAAAGGAATTCTATGAAGTTTATACGGAATTCGAAGAGGTATCAAGAGACAAGTATGGTAAAAAAGAAGCATCGTATCATCAATCCACATTGTGAACATGGCATTTAAAGCATAAGCATGAAAATAATAGTATCTATCCAACCTATTCAAGTGTGTAGCCCCTAATGTAGCCCCATAAGTCCTTGCAATTAAGGAAATCCAAAATTTCTCTTCAAAAAATATTTTCTTGTGAAGAAAGCAAAGAGAAAATAGTTGTGCAATTGCGTCAATATCCACCATACTAAAGTCTCCACACATTAAAATATGAGTCTTTACATACTTGAAGAGATGCACAAGAATGAATAGAGTGTGGGTCTTTCCAAGTCTTAACTCTTTCCATCAAAGATTTAGGAGCATATACATTAATACAAGCATACAAAACACCATGCAACATAAGATGAAGAGTACAAAATTTTCCTTGAGGGTCATCAAACAACACCTTGAAATGAATATCTTTTATGATAATGAAGAGACAACTTTATTTATTCTTTATGCCATTATAAAGCAACTGAAAATCCTTTGTGTAGAGAAGCATTACAACATGATCATGCTTTTTATGCTCTTGAACCTCTATCATGTTTACCTGATGTCTAATAATCCAACTCCACAATCTTGTCCACTTTCTATACTGCCCAGACCTTGAATATTCCATGTTGCTAACTTCATGACATCGATAGAACAATATGGGGAGAATCAATGTACGCCAAAGTCGGGGCCAAATCTTGCAAGACAATGTCCATATTTTCATAATACTTGTTGACTTAAGCATCTTCTAAGTAGTTACATAGTGATTTCGAATGCAACAAAACAACAAAATAGCATGCATACAAAGCTACTATAAGATATATCAACAAGTGTTAGGAGCTCTGCTAACCCCACAACAAACTTATTGCTGTGCCATGTTTCACATGATACCAAATATCAGTAAGTCATCTTACTATGTCTACTAGACTAATACATCTTGTCATGATGACTTACTCCTAGACATCAATCAGTGGAGTAACAAGGTTATTGCGTTTATCAAGAACTATTAGATCTATCCAAAGATATTCATAGCAAATACTCCATAAAAAAGCATATTTTAGCAACCGAGGTATCATTTTAACAACGTATCTACTAAATACTAAAGAAATTTTAACAACGTATCTACTAAATACTATCATCATTTAGAATCCCCATTACAACAGGTTATCATCAAAAGTGGCTGATGACATAAGCGAGCTAGATAGCCAAACACTGCATCGGCACTACGTCAGTCAATTCAGCAAGATCACTGGTTCAATAGCAACTTCCTTTCATAGCGCACAAGAACAGTACACAATTCGGTATAAGACATCATTCCCCAGCTCGCTTGACAGATATACACAGGAAGGAGAAAGTAAGAGTTTTGAACCAGTTCCATGCTTCATCAGAAAACGCTACACCTATATACTGTCATCATTACACATAGGGGCCTCCTTCAAAACGCCAGAGACCACACAAAACCCTCCAGTGCACTCACCGGGAGTGGGAATGAATGAATAGCTCGGAGTGCATCTCAGCATCAACCCTTGCGACATTAATGTTGTATGATTATAGCATTTAACACTCAGTTTAGCTAGGATAAAAATAATTGATTTGGTTTTTTTAGTTATATTTGGAGTAGTTAAGTTTACAAGCATTAAGTACCATTATTTTTCATGTTAATTAACTGTTAGATACCTTATAATATATTATAACCAGCACTACACTAAGTTAATGCATTGACACGTGCAACCAGCAAATTTAAAGGCTCCAAGTAAGAAAATCCTTACACAACAAATAAAAGCTTAATCTTTACAATATTGGCATGTTCACGAATCAAAAACCTCAATACATTACTTCAAGAAGAGGCAAGAGTGTTCTCAACATTCAAGGTATCCCATATCATCTATAGCAAATTATTAGGGGGTGGTGGGGGGGGGAGGGGGGGGGGGAGAGAGAGAGAGAGAGAGAGAGAGAGAGAGAGAGAGAGAGAGAGAGAGAGAGAGAGAGAGAGAGAGAGAGAGAGAGAGAGAGAGAGAGGTATTGGCAGTGGCCCATATTTCTGTCTCTACTATGCTGTCTACTGAAGTGAAACAATTAAGGTAATACAAGCCTAAAGCATGGCTAACACGAAGTAAAAGCATAATCAGGGTTCAGGGCTTTTTCATTAACTGAGGAACTTACATCATTGAAGTGTTCCCACTTTGATTGCAGAAGATTGGATGCTGCAAGCAGAAGCAAAAATATGCAAAGTAGACAAAACCATAATCTCATTTGTGATAGTGTACAAGTGGTTCGTTGCAGAAGATACAAGCGAAATTTCTAAAGATGTAAATGATCTACCAAGATGGTTATACTGTGCATGCAATAGAACTAGCAGGAAAAAATGATTTGTTCTGGATACATTATTAGGTAATGATGTGCACACAGATTGTCAGATGTGATTCCTCTCCCTTCACCTCCTACACATTGCATCTCAAAACGCTTCACAACTAAGCACATACACTCATTACGAGCATCCATGCTGGCCTATGGAAGCAAACTACAGAGAAATAACACCACCAAAAGCCTGCTGTGTGAGCAAGTGCCTTCTTGAGTTATCTCTTTGTACCAGGTGCACAAGTAGATTATTATTAGATAAGATATGAAGGGTAATAGTCAAACGATCATGTTGTAAAAACATCGTTGGGAACTTTGGGGGTTTAAAATACGAGCTTCTACTGTTGACACATTCTCAGAAGCGTTTCCCCCTAACCCGTCATCCCTGATCCATAGCATTTGCAGAGAACTTAATGATTGAGACCATATAATCATTGTAGTCTACAGGCGGTCATTTTGTAGAAGACTAAAACTTGCAAAGAGTCTACCATGTGATCAAGCTGCTGAATTCATGTCTCTGGGAAACACAAACACAGCTCTAGGTCTCTATTCCTCTTTGCATTCCAATGCTTGATTCACATTCAAAGCTATAAAATCAATACAAGCTTACATGATTATATGCAAAAAGATATTAGAAACTTCATCTGCTCAAAGAACAAGATATTTGTAAATGCTGCAACACAGATGACGCCTTTAAAGAGATTCTGATATACTCCTGAGTGAATTTCCAGTTCATTGTTCAAGTTTCCTACCAATAAGCTACTAAAGAATGCATGATTCATGCACGCATCTGCATATCAGCTGTCACTTTGAACACACCTAAAGGAACACCTCTGTTAAGAAGCCCTCAACTTCCAGTACTATATACGGGGGCAAGCCTCTGCAATAGAACCGAGTCCTTAACAGAAGTGAATCACCCAGATAGAAATCACTCACTTCATTTCCTATTGAATGAAAAAGAAAAAAGTTAAATCTAGCCATTACACAATGGCTTGCATATGGGAAGACACCTTACCGTATAACACATCAGGCAAAGATCCAGCATAACTGAACCAGAGGTGAATCTAGAAATACATAACCATCACATAAAAAACCAATGAAAATTATCCTGGTATATTATATCATACAAACATTTCCACCAGTGTTGCAGGTGAAATACTGCAACAGCAGGCATTCAACAATTGTGTTAATTGGCTGAACCTCCAAAATCCTTCTACGTTGCAATATTTTCCATTAAACAAATTCATTCGGCACCTGAAAAAAACTCACTACACCTTTTTATTCGGAATAAAAACATATTTAAGAAGTGATTCCTTGATAGGCAGCATCTCTGGAAATTCTGAGCTCAATTTGCTAGCATCCAGCTCATTATTGCTTCGTGGTGCAACAATCACCTTTGCCTGCTCTTCTAGGGTGAAATTTTTCCATGTGAAATTGGGGTCAATGTAATCTTTGTACATTTGAAGGATCTCATTGTGACTAACAACACCGGGATTAGTGAAGTTCCAAATCCCCCTTAAGTTGCGCTTGGCCATTTCCAAGGAAATGGGCAGAAGTTCATCCAGTATTGTCATTGAGTTAGGAATGTCAACTACCTTCTCATAGCGAGTAATTTTTGTGATAAAATTCCGAGGGTTGTTCAGGTCCGATGATATGGGCATTCTCACTCTGAGTGTGCACACATTATCATAATTTTTTAGTAAATCTTCAACCTGAAAAATACACCAGCCAAATGCATCTGTCACTGAAGTGTAAACCAAAAATCTCATTTCATTTCCAATGCAGTTGGATTAAGATATAAAGAGTTTGATCAAGTTTCGCTTTAGATGACGCAGTGACTGGGAAGCACTCTCTTTGAGCTGATTTGAAAATGAACGTATTATCTTCAATTATCTATGAAAGTCGACTGACGACAGGAAGCAGAGCCCCATATCTCCTACGATAGAAAAAAGAAACAATACGCACAACCACATTTCAAGATTAAAAAAGGCTTTCTCAACCGTGACATGCAGAATGAGTTAGACTACGACCTGATGAAAAACGTGTATAAATATACACCAAAGAACAAGAAATAACCACGATTCTGGTTAGATCTGATAAAGAACGAGAGATTTTACCATAGCTTTTGTCTTTGAATAGAAGGATCCAATAAAATTGGGTGTATCTTCTTCCTTGAAACCTATTCCACTGTTAAGTGGGTGCTTCTCATCATATTCAAAAATGCATCCAGTCGCGTAATTAATAAGAAGGAGATTATGCTCTCGGCAGACATCGGCCAATGTAAGAGTGCCCACGACATTGGCTCTGATGGTCTCAACTTTGTGGGTTTCGCACCAATCCACATTTGGCCGACCTGTCACACCAGCGGCATTGAAAACATGTGTAGGCTTCACTCGAGCTATGTCGGCTTCTAGTTGAGATCTGTTCTCCAGCCTGCCTAGCCCATATTCGAATGCAATCCCATTCTTAGCACACAAATTACCCAAAAGACCACCGATCCAGCCAGTCTTTCCGTAAATCAAGAACTTGATTGGCGCGCTTCCATTCTCTGATGATGCCACCATTTTCGTTTGGCTATAGAGTGAAAACGTAATGTGTTATTAGAGAGATTAGATCAGTAATTCCTAAATGATTTAAGCGCTAAACTATATGCTTCTGCTTGATAGTTGAAACGCAAAACTGTATTCTATTGGTAGATGATTCAAGCGCAAACCTATTAATGCTTCTGCTCAAGACAGACAAAGAAAAGGAATCAGCAATCTCGTCATGCAAGCAGAAAAATGCGATTCTTCCCGTTCAAGAAGCTAAGAAGGGTAAGACTGGATGGTAACAAACTGTAAAAGGAGTGCAGCCACTTACTCTACAAGTGATGCAACGGATGCTCTGCAATCCAAGAGCTAAATCTGCAAATGAAATTTATACTAAGAGTTCAGGGGGAGATAAAGGAAGAGTGAGCCTGCTACGACTCAAGCTCTTACCGCAAACTGGCAAGATCTAGACAGTTCTCACTCCGAGATCCGTTGCCTTTAAAGTAACTGTTATTAACAAGTGTATCAACTATTACCTTTACGAGTAACCTACTTCAAACCCCAATAAGTCCTGTATAATGTACATTGCATTGTCATAAGGCTCATGTGCGTGCAATGTTCATGTGCATGCAGCGCACGGGTATCTACCTCTCTCCTAGACCACAGACAGAGAGAGGGGGGGGGGGGGGGAGGAGGGAGAGAAAAAGATGTTCTAACTCGTCAGCATACGTACATCAAAAGTTTACACTACCATGGCCTTTTCAGAGCATGGCCCGGTTATGGGAGGGGAAAGAGAGAGGCGCATTGCAATGTGCGTAAGACGTGTCCTTGTGTGTGCCTGCACCTCAGGACACTTGCATGGATTTTTTTTGCTCGGCAAGGTCCCCCCAATGCAGTGGTTTCGTGTGGTTCTGTTGCACTTTATTTTTTTCTGGGGAAGTCTTTTTAAGTGAAGTTCGATCTCTCTCTTTTTCTTTTCTTTTTAATACAAGTTCGGTGGTCGATCTACTCTTTTATTTAATTTAAAAGTTTGAAATAAATTATTCACACATTTTTTAAAACTCTTGGTTTTTTATTTTTTAAGGATATGCATCAGATTGTACTATGGGTTTTGAACCTTGAATCTCACAATAAAAACTCTAGAGTATTACTTTCATACTATCAATCCCAATTAGCAGCCAAGTTGAAGGTTTTGCAAGATAAGGACAATTCAAAGGTATGTCTCATAAACTAAGTGCATGTAGTTCATCATATGCAATCAATATGAAGGTCTTTCCCTTGAGTCCACTCTCCCTTCCTTAATAGAAGTTCATAAAGTATGGTGGCAAAGAGATAAATGGTTGAAATCCAAGTCACTTGAAGTTCTAAGAGTGTGAAAGTATGGACTAGTGTTCAAAGAATCCCCAAGTTGGACGATTCCTTAAATTAGAAGCAGGCTTTGCTCGACGAGACTATAGGATGCTTGATGGCCTTATGGAACATGATCAAAGGTGAGACCTTGTAGAAAATTTGGAAGGAAAGATGTGCAGTTGACTTTGGTGAGTCCCCTAGAGAATGGTCCATAAAGGAAACCATACACTACTTAGGTAGAAGAATTGGAAACCATAGGACTAATCCTCCTTTTTGACACTGCATGTTGTTTGTATTTCAAGACAACAAGCTTAAGAAAATGGGTCCCTCATGAAGGGGATGAAGTCTTCGCAACCGAGGCTATGAACTATGTTTTTCCTCATGTTTTGCAAGGTTCTAGAAGCCATTTGTATTGAGAGACAAGACTATAGTATGGAAGGAAATTTCCACATAATTTTTTTCTAATTTCCCTCACAAATGTGTGCAAAATTAGTTGAATTGTTAAGTGATGAATCTCATTAAGCATAAAAACTATGAGAATAATGAGAATCATGCTCAAAGGTGGGATATTTAAAAAAAGGGGTTAGTGCACAACACGTGATTCCATGACTTATGTCAAAACTCTCCTTTTTTGGGTACATGGCTAGATTGAGGTGTATCATATTAGTGAGAACGTGTTCCCTTGCTTTATAGGCATTCAATCTCCTTATCTCACTCCTTGCATTATATAATCTTTTTCAATATTACTATTCTCTCTCTCTTTCTCTTTCTATCTCTCTCTTTCTCTCTATGTATCTATCTATCTATCTATCTATATGTGTGTATGTGTGTGTAAGTAATAAGATACCATTATCATCTTCAACATAAAGCTCTTTCTATCTATGTATCTATCTATCTATGTGTGTGTGTGGAAGTAATAAGATACCATTATCATCTTCAACATAAAGCTCTTTGTTTGAAAATATTATTCTAAAGAACTAAAGAGTATCATTACTAGTAGCATAGAGCATTCACACTTTATGTTAAAAGTACCTCTAGGAGGTGCAATGAAGTAAAATTCTTGATTAATGTTAAAGTATATCCGTACATATTTGGTTATATTGTAAGATTTCAAAGAAAAAACAGAGAGAATTTGAGGTTTTATTTGATTATTAAAATCTTTTTTTTTTTTTGAGATTACAAAGATAACCAAAATGAGACTTAAGGTTAAATCAAGTGCAATCTTTAAGTAGAGTGGAAGTGGAAAGAGATCTCATCAATGTATTTTTCTTTGGCTATCATGTAAACTCACATAACTCACATATCATGTAACCTCACATAACTCAATCTTTACACTTCAATCAAGTCTAAGTTGCAATTTCAAAAATCTTGCATACATCCTCTTCGATTGTACCTATAAATATGTTTATAGGATGGGTAGATATTCATTCATCTTTTAGGATGGTTGCTGTAGACTCATCAACATGATGTTTTGTACTCATCTGTATCAAACATGATGGATCACTCAAAATATCGATCTATATATCTTGAGCATTATAGGAGATGTGCAAAGAGATGAAGGACAAGAGAGAAATTTTTTTATTCACACAAGAGAATATGTGAGAAATACAAACAAAAAGAAAACTCTTAGAAGCTACATGAGGGCTTGGGACACTGAGTCCATGCTCAAATGCCAAGGAAGAAGAAATATAGGTGGTTCAAACCCAATGGAAAATCTGAAAAATAGATTTTAGAGCTCTATATTGCCAAATTCAAAAACCTCTACAAAATGGGAGTCCATTGTTATTTATATTTATTGGGTTGGCCCTGCTCACACTCTATTATACACCATAGTTTAAAAGTAGTCCTAGGAGCTCAAAACTCATCCCCATCAAGCTTTTAGATCCTTTCTAAATATGTGAGTGCTCAAGAGGGTCAAGGAAACCTAATGTAGGAGAAAATCAAATCTAATTTTATGGGTCCTTGGTGCTTAGATCTCCATACATAAATATTTGTGTTCTCTTCCTTTTATGGCTTCTCTTTTCTCCATTTCTTTCGCTTTTTTTTTTCCTAAAGCTCCTTTTTTTGCTTCCTACCAACATATTGCCCCTACTTTCTATTATCCTAGACAGACCTTATCATGCTGGCCTTTAATCATCTAGGTGAATTGGAAGAACCTTTAGTGTAGATATTGGAAAGTTTCTCTACTCAAAAGCACACATAAAACTTGACTAGAGTTGATGCCACAATGATGTTCTTGGCAAATGTTTTTTTTGTGTTGAAAAGCTCGCATCATGAGTGAATCTTCATGACTCTTGCATCACAAAGACATGATTGCAAGGTATGTTCCATTAAACTCTTATTATGTTGACAAATATGATGCAAATGAGCAGGAACAACATGTATGGTATAATCTAATGTTGGATATGAAGTAATTTGTTATGCATAATGTTGGAAAAGAAAGATTCAACCATTGAAGATTGGGTCTATGAATCTTAGAGCACGAGTTTGTATTTGTTTAGAATAAAAATTCGTGGAAAAAGGTTGTTACAAGTATTATGTTTTGTTTTACATGCAACCACATACATGATTTGTCAAAATGGGTGTGGTGTAGCGGTTTGCGTCGAACGCCGTGGGGCTGAATGTCTGCGTTCGATTCTCGCCCAGCTGAACATTTCAAATTTTCTTGTACTCTAAAAAAAAAACATACATGAGAGTTAGATTGAGATATACTTTTTTAGTATTTAGATGTTTTTTAAGCTTGTCCACTTGCACCATGACATGCATAAGAAATGAGGAAGTGAATAGGACCCACTGAAGGGGATTATTTGCTTCCGATATCTCCTTCATGTCATGTCTATAAAACTATCCCAATAGTATATAGATAACTTTTTTCCTTCCATGTGCCTTTGTTTCTCCTTGGTTATCAAGCCAAATCTTGTGTTATTGTACCTAGAAATCGTTTGCCCGTGAAGTATATATGGTTCATATCTCATTTTGCAAGCTATGATCTCTATAATAGAGCATGAGTCCCTATAACATCTATTGTACCTATATCTTCTAGGAGTCATATCTGATTGTTGAAATGTCCATTTTAACATGTTAAATATCTCATTTAGAAGTTACCAAGTGTCTAGTATCTCCATTTTTTATTTCACTTATCATCATCTTTTAGGCCATTAAAACACTTTGAATAAGATGTTCTTCATCAATATATGCACCGATTGAGCCAATATGATATGCTATGTCCTTTACCTTTGTGATATGATCAGTCAATGATTGCTTGGGATCCTTTCTAATGTTACCCAAATCAATCTTCAATTGTATATTCCTTACTCGTGTTTGAAGCAAAGAACTACTCGAAAGCTAGCCATGTTTCTCTAGATGTTTGTGGATCTCTCATGTGTGGAGTTAAACAATCATTGACTAAGCTTAAAGATATATACCTTACTTGAGCATCTATTTGGCACCACTCATTCAATGCATTTGTTTCATCTTTGTTAGGTGCTTTATGTGAAGGAAGCATTGCTCTCCTCTCATCACCTCTAGTATATCCATATAGATTTTTCTCTTATAGAAAGGGTTTCATTCTAAAAATCCATGCTTGATAGTTGTCTCTATCAAGCTTCTCCAAGGATTGTAAAGGATCTCCTATAGCTAATGAATTCTCAAAGATAATTTGAGACAAAGTTGAAGTAGAATCCACACTAAGAATATAAAATAGATTTGTTGTAGATACTTAGTTGGGCCTTTTTAGTTTCTCTTCTTGTCCTTTGTTGAAAATTTGTAGAGAAGATTCCTCAAGAAGTCTTTGATAAAGATACTCTAGGCTTTGATATTAAAGAATGGGTTTGAATCAACTCCAAGTTCATCAAGAAGTTAGATAAACCTCACAGGTTGCTTGCTAAAATTTTGCAAAAAAAAAAAGAGAACCTCTTTGGCTTGAAACAAGTATAACTCTTGAAGCATAAATATTTCCATGCTTACTTAGATGAATATCCAAATCCTTGATTTGACTCAACTAAAATCATTGACGTCGATGCATGAAGAAAGAAAATTCAAATACAAACCAATTAAAGGAAACTAGTGTCAAGAAGAAGGATAACATTCAAAAAACAAATAGAGGAATTTCTTTCCAAAAAGGCAGAGGAGGAAGGCTTGACAAAGGCAATTCTTAATTCATGTTTGAGATATGTGGCAACTAAAATCATGCAATGAAGGATTGCTACTAAAACAAAAGATAGCAAAACCAAAATCAAGGATATAGAGGTGGATATCAAGCAAGAGATGGCTTTAATTACAACTACAATAGAGTTAACTATCAAGGATTTATAATAGAAGAAACTTCAATAATTAAGTTGATGAGCCACAAAAGGAGCACAATGACAATCTTCTCATTACGAATGCTGAAAATCCAAAACCTCAATATGATGATAGCAATATCTTCTATTTGGATAGTGGTTGTTCTAACCATTTGGTTGTGAGCTATAAATTATGTCAAATCTTCAATAACCAAATGATAAAGCATAGGTTCACATAGGTGATGACACCAAACATCACATAAAATAGATTGGCAATGTGAAAGGTGCATGAATGGAATTTTCTTACCAATGTGCTTTATGTTCCATCTATCACAAAAAAATTTCTCAATTGGTCGAATTGTGGAGAAATGACTTGAAGCTAGGTTCATAGAAGAGGATGCTACATTGAAGATCCTTCACAATAATTCAAAGTCATTGCATAGACTCAAAAGAAAGGTAGATTGTTTACTTTTGATGTTAATACTCCAAAGATCTTTGCTTTACATTCATATGGATCAAATGTGCTCACTGAGTTGGAAATATGGCATAAGAGGCTAGGACATATGAATGTCCAGGCTCAAGAACATGTTAAGAAATAGAATGATTGAAGAAATACAGTAAAAATTTCCAAAACAAAATATGTTGCATGCTTGTGAACCATGTGAGTTTGGTAAGTCATCTAAAAAGCCATTCATGACTTTAGGATATGTTCATTAGAATTCGTTAGATCTTGTACATAGAGATGTTTGTGAGCCATCTAGAGAGCCTACATTGGCACATACTATGTGTATTTCATTGATGATCATAATAGGTATAATTTAGCGTTCTTTATGAAGACAAAAGATGAATTATTTCAATGTTTTCAAAGGTACAAAGCTATAGTGGAAAAACATATAGGTAGATTTGTAAAAAAGATAAGATCTCATGGAGGGAGATAATGTTTTTTTTGCTTCCCAAATTAATTCTTTCTTATAGGAACATGACATAAAATTTACATTTAGATATACACTTGAGCATAATGATATTGCATAAAGGAAAAATAGAATGCTTGTGGAAGGAGCTAGAGCAATGCTTAATGAGAAGAACTTACTAGCATATTTATGGGCTGGAGCACTTAATATTGTTGTCTACTTATGCACAAGATTCCTACATCAGGTATACATGGTTTTAATCCTTCAGAAATATGGTTTGGAAGAAAAACCAATTTTACAACATGCAAGAGTTTTTCGGTGTTTGTTTTACGTTCATGTTCCATCAGAGTTAAGACATAAACTAGAACTAGAAGTAGAGAAACTAGTATTTTTTGTTCATGTAGATCAACTAGCTATCATAATCCTATAACCAAGAAGGTCAGTGTGTCAAGAGATGTGGTGTTTGATGAAGGCCAATCATGGTATGATTCAGAATGAAAGAAAGATAATCTTCTTGCATGTGATGAGTAGCTCCCTACTCTTCTTGATAGAGGCTTATCAAGGCAAACAAGTGAAGACATAAGTGATGTTGATGAGGAACATCATCCTTCTACACCATGGCCACATTTTTCAAAGGCAAGGAAAAAGTTGATTAAGGTACTTCACAAGCAAATTCTTCAAAAGAATCCCTTGGAAGATCTCAAAAAGAGAGGAAGAAACCACAAAGGTATGGCTATGTACAAATGTATCAACTCATTATTATGCTTACATGCCTCAAGAAGAAAAAGTGGTAGAACGTGCATGTTTCAATATATTAAAAGCAAATCCAAAATGGATACAAGAAATACAAGAGGAATATAACATTCTTATTGAAAATGATACTTGGAATTTGGTGCCAAGGACTCCAAATAAAAAATTCATACTAAATAATGTGTGTATAAGATTAAAAGGAATGAAGATGGTAGTATATCCAAATTCAAAGCAAGAATAGTTGCAAAAGGATTTGCAAAATCTTATGGATTATTATGATGATACTTACAATCTAATTGCAACAAGCAAAGGATGGAACTTGTACCAACTTCATATTAAAAATGCTTTTCTAAATGGCATCTTAACAAAAAAAGTTTACATGGATCAAATAGAAGGTTTCAAGAACAAGATAAATTTGTATGCAAAATGAAAAGAGCTTTGTATGTTTTTACGCAAGATCCTAGAGCTTGGAATATATGGTTAGTAAACTATCTTCTTCATCAAGGCTTTTAAGTTACTCATGCATATCCTTCTCTTTTTATTAGGCATCATGATTATGACAACATGTGTATATGTTCTTTAATAAAACATATAGTGGCCTGGTTAGTCACATAGTGTAAGTTCGACCGCATTTGTAAGACCTAAGAAGTATGTCTTCGTGCTCCCTGTGTACTGTGTTTTCTGTGTATTCTGTAGCCTCTGTGTGGAGTACTGCGTGCGGCCTTAGAAGCTCAATTTTCTACTCCAAGCATATCGTCGTGGAGCTCTCGAGAAGGAGAGTGCATTGTGGTGCATCGCCATCGAAATACTTCATTGGTATCAGAGCAGTTCGATGCAAAAGCTTTGTTCCTTTTGTGCGAGCGAAGCGAGCATCCCACCCCCCCCCCCCCCCCCAAGGCTTACGACTAAGGCTACGACCAAGGCAAAGAACTTGGCATACCTTGTCATCCGAGTCACCAAAGTCACCGTTCGCGCTGTTGGTTATGCGCAAGGGAGGACCTCAACAATCAAGGAATATAGAGGTTCTCGATACTTCCCGGGAGGTCACCCATCCCAGTACTGTTCCCCCCAGAGCTCGCTTAACCATGGCAATCTCTTGCCACTAAGCTACACTCTTGTGGTGTCTGAAGAAGGGGAAAGATTAAGGTTGACATTATCTTGAACAAGTTTTGGTCCCTCAAAGCTTCATTCTTTGGTTTCAAAGCCTATTTCTGAATCATTTTTGGGGTATCTTTTGGAGCCATTTTGGAGTACTTTCGCACATAGTTCTCTTCAGACAAGTCCAACAACATCAAGAAGAGTGTTCTTTGTACTTCTCAGACAATAAATATCAACCTTTGGGGCTGTATTTTCAGCCCCACTCGTAAAACTACAGGTTTCTTGAGAGGTTTTCAGTTTTGGTGGGAGCAGCCGCTGCAAATTTATGCAGGTTTTTTAAGCTTAAAACATCAGAGTTGACAGACACTTGCAGGTGTTATTGGCTAGGTTTTTGGCTATGTATTCAGCCTTTTAGGGTCATTTTACTGCATATATTGAGCACATACACACCATGTATGCTTCTGTGGATACCGCTTATGTACGTCCATGTGGTCATTGAGATAGCGGTTATGTTCTTTGCATAAAGCTTTTTACGTTTGATAAAGAGGGTTGTGGTGATTTTTTCTTAACTGGGAGACACCCAGATGTCGGGGTCTCTTCGGTGATGCAGGTGGAAGACTTACCCAACCTCGCCATAGGATATGTATGATAGTTGTTCATAGGTGCTCGATAAGCCTAGTTGGCTTCTATTAGGTAACTGATTATATGCCGTGGAGTCAGTGATTCACTATGCAGGTAGACATGTCAGTACTTGCAGTTTTATGATACTTTGACATTGATCATATGCTAATTTTGCAGAGGATACTCTGGCAAAATTTTTCTAGATTTTTGGTTTAGTCAACTATACAATGGTCGATTTACTCCTTGATACACTTATTTGTTGATGTTTGGACTCTTCTAGCTCCATTATCATTCTATTCAGTTCTCTACCATCATGGCATCAGAGGTCTCAGACACATCCGGTGGATCAGGGTCTAGTGCTAGTGTTCCGAAGAGGAGCTATAACTTGCAGGGCAAAGACCATTTTGAGATCTGAAAATCTGATGGCATAAACTTTGCTCTATGGAAGAATCAGATTAAAGATGTGCTGATTCAAAGGAGGCAATGGAAGCTAGTAAATGGGATTTCAAAGAAGCCTGCTGACATGGATGAAGATGATTGGGATGAGTTAGATGAAATGGCGAGTTCTACCATTCTCTTGCACCTGGCAGATAATGTTTACTTTACAGTATTAGACTGTGAAAGTGCAGAGAAGCTTTGGAAGAAGTTATGCAATACATATGAAAAAGAGACGACATCAAATAAAGTATATCTGATGAGAAAATTATATGACCTTCGTATGAAGGACATGGATAGTGTTGTTGCTCATCTAAATGAGTTTGATGCTATATTCTCCCAGTTACACGCTCAAAAAATGGATATGGATAATGAAATGAAAGCAGTATGGTTCAAAATTTACTATGCATAATGTACGCCATGTACCTCAGTTATCACGCAGTTTGATGTCAGTTGGTCAACTTGATGACCTTGGTTACAAGGTGGTCTTCTATGCTCGGTCCTTTCATATATCAAAGGGCAATGTGGTTATTGCAAAATGAAGCAAAGTTAGCTCACTTTATCCTTTATTTGTATCACAGAAAGAACACTTGTTATCTGTTACTGAACAACCTATGGCTTGTATTTGGCATGGTCGTTTGGGCCATATATCTCGTAGTGGAATGGAAAATCTTTCTCGTTCTGGCTATTTATACTTAAAGGCATAATAGTGACCACACTGATGACTGATTTATATTCTTCAAAAGGACGTTCTAGAGGTGCAATAAGGGAAATCCATTTGGTTTCAATATTTTTTGAAATTTTCTTCCCATACTTATCCCATCAAAGAAGCATTTAAAATCTTAATATGCTTAGGACTTTTTGAAAAGAAAGCATATGCCAGGTATACATGAGGTTTAACATTTTGTACAAAAACAAATTCTGACACCATTTAAAAGCCAAATTCATACGGTGAGACATACAATATATACCTAAAGCATATGGTGTATAGTTTTGTTGCAAATCAAACACACAATCCATTTCTAAGCCCATGCATGATTGAGCATCCATCAACATCAATGCATACTATTTTTTTATTGATATCACAAATTGACATCCCTCCAATACTTGAAATGAATCCAAAACAAGTTGCACCAAAGAATTTGAAGTTGCACTTCCCTTTAGTTCAAAAGAACCAATAAATTTGACTTTTATTACATAATTTTCCACAATATATGCATGGATATATACCCAAGAAGTGCAATCCCTTATTTCAAATTCATTAAGGGAAATAGAAAAAAAAGTAGCATTCGATAAACTTTTCTTCAAGTTAGATTTGATTACCTCTCCCACTGCTTTTGAAAATTGCAATCTTGAAGATTCTATCCAATATTGTGTCAGAAAACTTTGAATTCATAATCCAATAAGATTCAATGGAACTTTTCACTTAGGATAATCAAACATTGGTTTTTCGATGGACGAGATATATAACACAAATGAAAATGAGATCTCTCTCGAAAAGATGCATAAAGGATCTTTTATTCTCATTACTTTTCTCCAAAAGCAATAAATGAGAATTATAGGCATCTACATTCTGTAGATGCCTACATTCATCTTTTGTTTTCCATCTAAGAACGTTTTCCATTTTCCCTTCTTCTTTTACTTTCTCATACATTTTACCCACATGTTTTTCGATGGTATATAATTTCAAATATAACTTGACTTGATGACCTAATTTCCAACTACATGATATACAAGTGGAAAATTTTGGCTTTTCTTCACCCTCAATCATCAGAGGCTCAATAGAAGGAAACTTTGTTATCCAATCTATTTTAAAAGTCCTTCCTATATCCCATTGACCCTTCCCTCTCTTTAAACATAGTGTCACTTAAGGTTTTGGACTTGGTCATAGAGATGTTAGAGCCAAAACCTTTTGATGAACCTTCTGGTGAAGGGCACGCAATCGGAGGTGAAGTTGTAGTTTCAAGGGATGAGATTGCTATGAACAAAAAGGGCATGACATTCTAGCCTACAATCCCTTCTTTAAGTGAATAAAAATAAGAAATATATTTTCTCTTTGGTCTCGAATCCATGACAAGCTTTCCCTTTCCTTTTGATTGCATCTTGATTGTTCTTGAATATTTAGCACACACACA